>LOJH01006613.1:9567-28392 GCA_001685095.1 Ellobius talpinus
TGTGTGTGTGTGTGTGTGTGTGTAGGATGTAGGTCAGAGAAAAACTTTGAGGATTAGGTTCTCCCACCATTTAGGTTCTGGGGCTCAGATTTCCAGGGCTGACAACAAGTACCTTTACCTGCTGTGCCAACTTGTTGGCCCCAGGGAAAGAGGGCCTTTGCCAATAAATTGATCGCTTATTTAGTCAGGACCAAGGAACTGTTCTGAAAATCTTCAGCAGAAAGCACGTTTTAATGAGGGTGGTGGTGACTCACTGTAAAAGAGCCCCTTCTAACTCCCCTTACACTCCCAGAGAGGGTAAGACTGAACCCCTGTTCTGCATATGAAGAGATCAGCGGTAAAGAATTCTCCAGAGCGCCAAGGCAAGTGGAAGAGTCCAGATGTGAATGACAGCGGTTTAGCCCCCACCCTCAGTGCAGCTATATTTCTGTCCTTTACCTTACAAGTCAGACTTTAAAACAGAAACAAAACCCAGGGTCTTATTGTATAGTCCTGGGTGGCCAGGATTGTACTATATAAAGCAGGCTGGACTTGAACTCATAGATATCTGCCTGCCAAGTGCTAAGATTAAATGTATGCCCATAACATCTGGCATAAGTCAGACTTTTTCCCCCTAAATCGTTTTCCTCAAGAATCAAATTTCCTTGGCTTCCAAAGCCCTCCACTATGAAGAATGCATTAGGGGACCTCTGGGGATCCTGTGAACTCTGGGACCGCTAGAGGTTCAATGAAGGCTAGGACGGGATGGGGCTGATTTATGACACAGCTTGAAGGGGCAAATTGCCCTTGATAAAACTTGGAGTTGACTACTTTGATTTACTTATTTCAAGCAATATATGTGTGCCAAGCATACCACTTACTTCTCTTCAAATGCAGCCCAGGTTCCTGATAGATAAACTTAACAGAAAGTGAAGATGAACAATAATGTCATGGAAGAAAAAGTTAGATTATTCGTCTAAATTCAATACGAGTTTCATTCTTCTTGGAACTGGTCTTTTTTAGATGCTGCTCACTAGGGTACTAAGCAGATAAATGCAATCCAGGACAAGTACGGAGGAAGGCCAAGCTGCCTTATGCTCTGTGTCTTCTCACCTCTGAGTCCTGGGAGCCCAGGTCTCACTGAACCCTAAAGGCAAAGTGGCACCTCATGTATTGGTGGCAATAATTCAAACTCGGTATGGACTGGCCAATTTGACCATGCCTAGAAGCATGCTAAAGTTCAGAAAAAAACAAAGGCTTCCATATAGTCCTTTGTTCTAAGAGCTCCTGCCGCCGTTTGGCCAGACTGTTTTCATCATAACTCACATGACTAATGACTTCCAAGGCTCTTCCTCGGTGCTCACTGTATCTAAGCCGTCTTTTAAAGCTCCTTTATCTGATGCCCAAGCCATAAGAAAAAGGCAGTCCACCTCACTTGAGGTAAGTGACCTACTGATGATTGAAGATGTCTTTAACTCCCAACAAAGAAAACAGAACTTTTGCAAATGTTCGTGAGTTATTGCTGGTGACAGTGAAAACTAAAAACAAGCAAACAAAAACAAACTGGCCATTGCTTCCTAATGTCACTCTCCAGCATTGGAGTACACATGGGAGTCCGGGAATCACCGCCCTGTGGGAACTGAGGCTCGGGGTTCCAGTGCTGTTTCTGCTGTGTGGAGTAGGCCCTGCCTGACTCAGAGGCAACCCCTGCAGCTCTGTGATGTGCATGAATCCCCTGGAGTGATCTCATAAGATGGTCTAGCATAGGTTGGTCTTTGGCACAAGCTAGAACTTCCTGCACACCCACATTTATTAGGCTAATCACACATTCTCTAACCTTCCCTCCTGCTGAACTGATGGATCATTTTATACAAGAGTTTCCTAACATGATGCTAACTCCATGGGAAGGAAAATCGGGAAAGCTATCTTACACTCTAATTTGCTTGTAGGCTTATTTGTCTTCTCAGGAGCCTCGGGTCTTTATTAAATAAAATTATCCAATGGGTGTGGGGAATGGGGGAGAAGCATGTCCTCACCTCTCACTTTCTGTTGTCAAAAAAATAGGTACTCCTGAACTAGATCTGATCATAAGAGTGTGACCTTATTGCAGAGTTCTTGATTTGTCCTTGCAAATGTTGGAATCATAGAAGCTCTTGAGTTAAGGCAGTTCAAAATTCATTCCAGGGACCAGAAGTAGTCCCAGCCCTGCTGGAGCAACAATGCCTGGTTTAGATAATAGCCTGCTCCAAGAGGTGAGGGGAATGCGCAAGGTCTTGGGCTCTTCAGCACACTGAACCCCTTTTAAAGACAGTGTTGCCAGAGGGCTTACGAGCGGAGTACATTCAGATACCTATGAGAACGCCCTCCCAGTCACTATAAATAAGCCCAGGTGTTTTGAGCCACATCCTTGACATATCCCGATAAGAGTTTCCAATGAGAGAAGGAACTGTTTGAAGTAAGTGCTCATCCCTGCTTAAAAAATCAACTAGCTGTGATGGCTGCTTCCACTCTGCCTGATAAGCTGCCCTGAAGTTATTTCTAGATGGAAAAGGCAGAAAGATGGATTAGTTCTGTCAGCGGGGAGTCCTGAAGTTGTGCCATTCGGTGAGCAAAGGAACGTGTGCCGGCCATGGCTGATTGACAAGGGAAGTGAACAGAACCTTCGGCCCCACCAGCTGACGAAGCTCAAATGCAGCCTTTGAAGAAATCGAACAGCCACGGGGGCCTCTACTTCTTCATGATGCCAAAGACTTTAAGCCTTTGCTGCTTTCTACAAAGACGGGAGAACCCAAAAGGCTGCTGTACAAGCAAGAGGTTTCCTTGCAGGGAGCCAGAAGAGTGGGAGCCAATGATGCTCCGCCCCTTGCCCCCTCCACACTGCATAAATATTTCCATCTTATCCCTTTTAGGAAGCCGGCCCGAATGAGCATCTATCAGAACTGAATAGCCCCACTACTTATGGAGAGTTCGGGGTATACGTAATATGAATCTGCCTCACTCTTGTTATCTTCTGAACCTTCGCGACACTCTGTAAGAAGCACATTTGGAGATGAGGAAGCTGAGATTCAGGGAGGTAAACTGTCCTGTCTGATGGATGCTCTGGGGCAGCTCATCAGCCTGGCGGCTCTGATGCCAAGGCAGGACTTGCTTCGGCTAAGTGCACTTCCCCCCTTACCCTTTCTTAGAGAAAAGTCAATTGAGAAGGTTTCCTGGCGAGTGAAGGCTTTGGAGTCCCTTGTCTGGACTGTAGTTGCGGAGAATCACAAGCTGCATGTGCTCAAAGGAAACACAGTAAAACCATGCCTCCTCCCAGGAATCCATCCCTTGGATTTGCGGTTTCCCTTTGCAAACTGGTGTCCACTTTGCTCATCGCTATCTTATCTTGGCTGATTGAACCGTATTTTACTTTTCTCTGGCTTCCACGAAGATCCCTTTGAAGCTCTCCCCAGCTAGATAAGCCTCCAAAGAGTCTTTCTTCTTCCTGAAGTTGGTCACCGTTTCCTAAGGTTGGTCTCTGCAGGGAGACAGGAAGCAGCCCCAAGTGAGAATGATCAGCTCGTGTACGGCCTTTGACTGAGGTCTAGTCTCTCAGAAAGACTGCCGCAGCTGGCACAAGGGCAGCCCGTGTCATTTTCCACCGCTGGACATAGCCATTTGTTTCTAAACAGCTAATCCTTTAACTTAGGGGACTAGTCTGCAGGGACTTCACAGCCTTGCAGACCATGTAAGGGTTTGCCTGACTGGGGTGAAACTCAGAGTACAGAGTGCTACTTCTTAAAAATGCGAGTGCTCTCTTAGGACCAATTATCCAAGCAGGCGGAGCGTCATCAACCACACAGGTCCTTCTAACAATACTTCTCACAATGCTGCAATGCGATCTTCACAGCCAGGATACAAACGTCATAGGCCTCATGAAAGCCACCATCAAAGAGAGCAGCTTTGAATGCTTTGAGAGCATTCTCCAAGTGGCCATCATGTTTAATAGACATGGCAACACTGCGCTTTTTATTCATGGCTTTCTCTTTATCTCACTGATAATAAATACCTCATTGCATATGTATTCATTCAGCAAAAGCTGAATCCTCTCCTGACTCTGTGAAACAAATGAGGTTTCTACAGTCTTGCTGAGGCAAAAGTGTTCCACCCTAGAAATGATGCTCATCCCTTCTACTCTCAAATCATTGGCCCCACTCCACCACAGGAGACCAATAGCTCTACCTTATAAGGAGATCAGAGAAGATCAAGAAACATTTGCAAAAAGAGCTCTAATGAATGTCACACACATTAGTAGATAATGATACAATAGCAAAGAGTTGTAAAAGCAGACATAGGAGGCACCAACAAGCCAACAGAGTCTTCAGAGAAACTGCCGATGGTCTGATACGGAAGAATGAAAGCGAGTCTTTCTGAGGCGTGCTCTTCTGAACAAAGGTGGCTGTCCTGGAAGCATCTTTCTTTCAAAGAAATGGGATGGAAATCGTGTAGGCCCAAAACATCACCTCTGAAGGGTCTCCCCAAACAGGGCTTGGGACGGGTATCTGCCTTTCTTAGGTGAAGGTTGCACTACACAGGGTTTCTCTCAACCTTCTTAATGCTGTGGCCTTTAATACAGTTCCTCACATCCTGGTGACCCCCCATCATAAAATAATTTTTGTTGCTCTCTCATAACTGTGATTTTGCTAGTGTTGTGAATCGTAATGTAAGCATCTGTGCTTCCCAGTGGTCTTAGGTGACCCCTGGAAAAGGGTCATTGAGAAACCCCCAAAGGGGTCTCACCCCACAGGCTGAGAACCACAGCTACAGGCAAGTTTCACACAGAGTATCAGGAACTTCTCTGTTTTCCAGGAAGATTACCCAGAGGAAGCCCGGAGCAGGAGCTGGGACACAGAGGTGCTGTGACCTCACCAGTTGAAGGAAGGTTAGCATCCCTGCCACACCCCAGTCCCCACCTCACCCCACCCCCAGGCCCTGCAGGGGAGGCTGGGATTGAATGAGGATTTCTGAGGAGGAACTGATAACATTCTAATGCTGGAGTTGGTGAAATCTTCAAGCATTTCTGGCTTTACAGGAGGAAGAAAACACCTGAGCCATCTCCAGACAGGGACCACATCAGAGGATGTGGGCTCTCGGGCAGAAAGAAAGCACACTCAAGTCCAGACCTGTTGAATGTGGGTGCTCACAGACCTTCTTTTGGAATGCCCCTGGGAATGCAGTTTCTGGAGTCCCCTTCCGTAGGCCCTGTGACTTGAGGATTGACATCAATAACTTGCTGTCGGGTCCTACTCATAGTTAGGGTACCTTGTGGGGAAAATCAAAGAGATAAATGAAAATGGAACATTCTGAAAGAAAGCTTCACTAAAAGAGACAAATGAAAATGGAACATTCTGAAAGAAAGCTTCACTAACTATCACATTTTTAAAAATGTGTATGCAAAAAGCCAAGGGTGGAAGAAATGAGGAATGGCTCAGCCATCCAAAGGCCTTTGAGAAAATTGCTTCCAAAATTTCAGTTAATATCCACACACATTGAAGGAAAAGGTTCTTGCCCGTGGAAATGTTGATAATTTAGAAGAAGTATCTATTTCAGTCAGGATTGATTTGCTGTTTAACCTGGGGAAAGAATTTTTAAACTGAACTTCTTTTGATAATTATAAGTAATCAATGCTATTTTTCAAAGTGACTAATCAAGTTTTCGGGGTTCCAGCAAATTTGGGTGGCCATCCATAAGAATTTTCATTAAGCTGAGGGCTTTTTCTTTCCATTTTTAATTAAATTGGTCTAAGTCAGCAATCAAGGCTTCCATGTTTCTATGTAATGTATAGGGTAGTAACTACAGTAAGCGCTAAGCTCCAAAAACGATCATTGAGAAGGCTTGAGGGAGAAATCTGAACAGCCTTTGTCAGCCTTCCAAAAGATAAACAGAGAATTATAAGTCACTCTGAGGCTCTGGGATCAGGGTTTTTAAATAAATCATATTAATATGTGAATAAGACAAGCATTATTCTCTTCTTTCAAAATGTAATAAGTCTTTTGTCTCTGCCAAGTGGAAGGGTGGCTGCAGAGCCCTTGGGGAGGGAGTACAGCCCCATGCCTCTGCTCTTGCCTCTCTCTCTTGCAATCACAGTCTCAGTTGCTAATATGGTTCCTGTGGCCATTTCCCCTGTCATTCAGATGAGGCCACCTCTGGTATGGAGCTCTCGGCTGTGACATGGGCACAAAACCACGTTCCTCTGAGATACAGACCACCAGCAGAAGAGAAGTCATTTCTGGAAAGTAAGAGCAAGGACAATCAGTTTCCTAAGCCAGAGAGACTGGGAACTATGGGGCTCGGGACAGCCTGGCTGCACATATGGGGCCCAGGCTGCACAGCGGCCTTAGCAGACTTGATAGAGACCAGCCAAGGAGTAGGCCTGATTTTCCATTTACTGGCAGGCAGGACCAGTTCCAGGAAAAGCCATAAGCTGATACCACCTAGGGACAGGCCAGCATCTAAGGGGGAGTACCTGACATTCCAAATACCCCAACCGTTAGATAAGATTAAATAAGATCACCAGACATCCTTGAATCTAGCACACAGCTCTTTCCTTTCGCCAAGACACCCCAAGACAAATAGCATCCAATCAGGGTCTTGAACCCTGATCATCCCCTCCCCCCCAACCTCTACTATGATAAAAACCCTGCCCCACCTGGGCTGGGCACTCTGTTTGTATGGACACACGCAGGGTCCAAGGCCAAGCTTGAATAAAGACTCTTTGCTTTTGCATGCAGATTCAGACTCTTTGGTGGTCTTTGGGGTACTCCACGGATCTGGGCTTAACAGGAGCAAGAAGACTAGCTTGTGTTCTCAGGTACAGCCCAGCACAAAGAAGCAGGTATCTTACGTTTTGTTGTTGTTGTTGTTGTTTTTTAACTAGATACACATACTTCACACTTTTTTTTACTATTGTGTTTTCAAAAGCAATGGCTTCCTATCTTTGTATACCACTAGAATGCGTGTACCCTGATACTGCTCCTTACATAGTTCACTAAGATAGGGGTCTTAGCAAACAGTATTTGCTGTTATTGTTATAGTAAAAATAAAATGGCACCAGCCTGAGGTGCCCACGGGCCACAAGGGGCAGCAAGTCCCAGGCAGGGAGCCATGTGGCAGGTAAGAGACTGAGTTGGATAGGCACACCATGCAGAATGAGGTTGGTTATTTATTTAGTGGGTTATGGAAAGGAAGGAGAAAAGGGAAAGAGAGGAGGGGGATGAGGAGAAAGAGGGAGAGAGAGAGGGGGGGAGGAGCCATGGTAGCAGCTACCTCTTCAGACAGAGATGGAAAAGAAGAAGGTCTCAGGCTGAAAGCAGAAGGAAGATCCCTTCCAATTTGCCTAGGCTGACAGTGAGGGAGGGGGCAGGTCTGTCTCTTAAAGGGATAGGACAGACATTACAATTACAGCATTCCCCATAGCCTTATATATTTAGGCTTCTTTATTCCAATGATAGTTTGAAAATATCTGCACTTTGTCTCATGAGTCTCTGGCACTATTGAGACCAGGGGTTGTATTCAGGTCTGGCTAACTCCATTTTCACGGTTGGGGGGATAGGGTGGGGAGGGTTAGCCAGATCCCCACAGACCTCCACTCTGTGAAACCATCAGTACAGTTTGACCAAAGATTCTTGTTGGAATATTTGGGCTTTAGATTTGCTAAGAATTCCCCTCCGTTTCTGGAATTAACTCCATGTCTCCAGGCACTCTACATTGAGGACTACAGAGGGACACTATCCAATTAATTCATAGGAATGATGAGATTTTTCTACATCAGAACTGTCTAATATGGCAGCCACCAGCTACACACAGTTACCAAGTACTTGAAACATATGTCTAGTGGAGCTGAGGAGTTAAATTTTATTAGAATTTTATTATTTAAACTTAAATAGGTACACATGATTCTCTTACTATAATGTTCTGCCCAGATCATGGAGTCCCCCAAAAACCAAGTAGGAGACCGAGTCCTGTATGTAAAAGTAAAGAGCCTTTATTCTTATACAAGTTCATAAACTCAGACTCTGTGTGTGCCCAACATATTGGAGTGATGTGAGAACCCCCAGCTCAGTTGAGGTTGGGTTTTTATGGTAGCAAAGGTACGGGTGAGGGATTACTTAGGTTCAGGACCCCTGATTGGCTGGCATTTGTCTAGGGGTGTCCTGGTGAAAAGTGATGGGTGTGTGCTGGCAGGTGATCCTATAGGAACTTCCTTCTTGGTGAAAAGGGAATGGGTGTGTGCTGGCAGGTAATCCTAGCTATTATGGTTGGAATGTTAGGAATTTCCTTTGGATGGTCTGTTCCTGGGTGGAGCATGAGTGGTCTCAGTTTGCGGTCTTTCTTAGAACTGGGTATTGCCTTAGGGTAAACTGAGATTCAGGCCTACCTTGAGCTTGTCATGGCTGGGTCCTACAGTAAAAGGCTCAAACCAGAAACACTTTTAAAATATTTTTCTATTTCTTGTGGCTAATTGCATTGCCATCACACTGACATGGCACCTACAGTTGGCCCGATTCATTTCTTGAACCCACATCTACTCACAGATTCAACCCAAGCCACACACTTCATTCTCCTGCAGTTTTCACTCTTAAAATGTTTTCATGTTTTCATTCATTTTTTTAGCACGACTTCATCTTATTGGGCTTCAATATCTTTTTCTATTTTTTTACACAATAATTTAAGCCACAGACTCAGTAAACACGCTCTATAAGCTAGTGGAAAGAGGAAGCCGAGGCTGAAGTGACCAATCCCAGTGACATTCGTGACAGTGGATGAAATAGACTTGCTTTTGCTCTAGATTGGAGGGGTTTGGCATTTACAAATTATATATGGGCTCATTTTGCAGCTATGATTACAGACTATAAATAAGGCGACTCATTTACTTCAGCAGAGTGATATGTTGAGGAATAAGAGACTTTGAAGAAAGTCACTTTCTGCCTTCTATAATGAGCTCTGATTTAGAGAGGGAGGCAAGGGAAGGCAGACACAGCTGCAGTGGGAGGCAGATCCTAATTACAGAGGACCCCAGGAGAGATCTGTTAGTGTTTAAACCTGTATTAGAGGGAAAAGGGAGTTCTGGGTTGGAAATGGACACGTGGAGATCTTCATAGAAGAAATGCCTATTGCATGTGCCTTGGATTGACGAGCATACATGCTAGGGTGCAGAGAAGAGCACCCTGAGCTCTAGAACAGAGGAGGCTGTGGGCACGATGTGCTGACGTGTTCAAAGATGATACATTTATAAAGATCTCAGCGGCCGCAGCACCTACTCAGGCTCATATTTAAGAAGGCACATGAGCTAACAAAGCTGTGTTTTGAACATAGAAATGAAAAGAATTGGCTAGAAGAATAAGATTTGAACTGGGAGGTGGGTTCCTGGACTGAAAAATTAGCCAGGTAGAAATAACAGTGGCCGGAAGGGGAGAATGGGAAACTATGACCCACAGGCTAGTTCAGACCAGAAGACCAATTTTATAAAGTTTTAATGGCTCACAAACAGGCTTCCTCAATTACATACTGTCTGTGGCTGCTTTCAAGCTCCAGGAGTAGCGTTTGATTGTGGGAACAAAGAAGGTGACTCTTAAAGCCAACAGTGTTTATTCCTACCGACTTCTCGTGTCTCGTGTAAGGGGGTGGAAATGAAATGCGTACAAGGCATGACGTCGGTGAAATCAGAGGTAGACGCGCCGGGAAACTGGTTTCTAAGAAAGGTGGAAGTCAAGATATCACTAGGGGCCATAGCCTGGGCGACCTGTAAGAAAACAACTTCATTAACTGTGGTAAGTCTGAGATGATGGTATCTATGGAGAAAGGTGAGAAATGATGTGTTCGGTGAGAAGCAACTAACTCAAAGGCTGCCCTGAGAGCCACAGGGCCTGGCTAGATCCAAAGGCTGCCCAGAGAGCCATGAGGTCTGGTTAGATCCAAAGGCTGCCCAGAGAGCCATGGGGTCTGGTTAGATCCAAAGGCTGCCCAGAGAGCCATGGGGTCTGGCTAGATCCAAAGGCTTCCCAGAGAGTCAAAAGAATGGGGAACATTGCAAGTTAGCCAAACACTTCAGACTATCACTGTTGGCATTTAGAACAGACTCCCAGGAATGAACAGGAGAACAAGTTGTGATAGCCAATGAAGGCTCACCTTTCAAGATCTTTACCCAATGAGCAGTGAGGTACAGGTAGTCAGGTAGTCACTGGAAGAATCTAAGGGACTTTCCTGAGAAGGGAGATTGGGTAGGCTCATTTATGTAAATGTAAATAGTCAAGAGGTGTTCCAGACTTTGCACAGTTTACGGATGGCTCTCTGATTCCAGAAGCATCACCATCCAGACCATAGCCATAGCATTTGCAGACAAGGGCATCACACACACACACACACACACACACACACACACACACAAATAAGTCAATGAATAAATAAATTCCCACTTTCAGGTTTGGCATAAGTCTTGGATTTTAACCTATAATTCCCAGCTTAGGTGGTCTGCTCCTAGGGACCATTTGTCAGTCTCTTCAGACATTTTAGCTGTCATGACTCTGGCAGCAGTGAGGGTACTACTGATTTCTGGAAGGTAGAGTTCAGGGATCCTTCTAGAGGACACAGAATCCATAAAAGTGGTATCTAGCCCCAAAGACCAAGAGTTTTATCCATTCTTCTCTGAAATACCTGTACAACTGGGAATGGAGTTATATATTAATTAATATTAAATATTGAAAAATATTATATATTATGCCACACTTTTCTGCTGGAGGTGGTTAGTCTTTATAATTGCAGGTACCTTTGGTTGCTAATGAACGTGTATTTTCTGCTTTCTCCTAATAAGCCCAATAAATAAGTAGAAAAGAAAGAAGGAAAGGAAGGAGGGAAAAGGAAGATAGGAACGGGAGGAAGAGAGGAGGAAATGAAGACCCTTTACTCAATGAGTGCAAGGCATTATGGGTTTAAGAATGACTATATAAATATTCACTGATTGAGTATTTTATAGAATGTCCAGGAAAAAAATGCTCTTACGTATACATAAATAAAACAAAATATAAATATTCTCTTTTTGTAAATTCCACATAGCAAACTGATTTCTCACAGAACACTTTTATTAACTTGTGTATTGATAATCAATATATGACTGATAACTGAATATAATCTGAAACAAATACTGGATAATTTTTATTTCTAGTAACAAGAAAATGTCAGAGCTTTATTTGTTTGTCCATGGTGTGACTTTGTTGGACTTTTTTTGTATCAGAAGAATATTTCAATATTTTTGTCTAACTATTCAAAATGTAAGTTTTAGAACTACATTATTTAAAGTTCAAAATGTATTACTAAAATTTCTACTTTGTCTTTTTATATTCTAGCTATCAAAAAACAGTAACTCAATCACTGGCACTACCTTTAACTCCAGCAATCAAGAGGCAGAGAAAAAGGAATTGTCAATCCAAGGCCAGTCTATAACAAGATTTTGTCAATAAAAATCAATTAATCAAAATTGTTAAGTTGCCCATTTCTGTGGTGTAAATATTCCATCATGGAGGGAAGATGAGCAATAGAATGATATTTTCATTGTAACATCACTATTCTATAAATACAATAAATATAAATCATGTCAGAAGACTAGGTAGCAAAAATATTATCAAAGTATGATTTATATTTATAATTTTTAATGCAATGCATTTCACCACAAAGTTATATAGCTTAAAATTTCAGGGCAGTTTTAACAGCCAACTTACAAAATTTATTAGAAAGTTTCTTCAATCTATGGTTTCTTATTTTTTTGCACTTTGGTTAATTGTGGGTCTCTGTTAATTTCTGTCTACTTCAAAAGGAAGCTTCTTTGAGGTCAGACATCCTTGAGTTGACCTAATCTATGGGTATAATAATAGCTCATAAGGAGTCATGCCTCTACTGTATCAGTGTGCCGGTCTTGCCAGGTTGATCTGCGTATACTGAATCACCATACATCTCTAAAATGAAATTGACTTGATCTTGGTGGACAACTTTTTTAAAGAATTCTTGAATTCAGTTTGCAAGTATTTTATTAAGAATTTTTGTCCCTGTTTATTAGAAATACTAAATTATATCTTCCTTCCTTCTTTCCATTCTTTCTTTCTTTCTCTTTTTCTTTATTCTTCTTAGACTTTGCCTAGTTTTTTTTCCATCATGATGATTCTGGCTTCATAAACAAAATTGGATATGTTTCCTCACATGCTATTTTGTAGTATAATTTGAGGAGGATTGCTGTAAATTCTTCTTTGAAAGTCTGGTAGAATTCTTGGCTGAATCCATCTATAACCTTCAATTTAGTTGGGGGATTTTTAATTACTGTTTGTATCTCATTGAATGTTATAAATTTATTTAAATTGTTTATTTCATCTTGACTTAACTTTAATAATGCATATAAATCTAGAAATACATCCACTTGTTTTATATTTTTCCAGTTTGGTGGAATATAGATTTTGTGTGTGTGTGTGTGCTTGTCCTCGTGATTCCTCAGTGTCTATTGTTTTTTTAAATATTTATTTATTTATTATGTATACAATATTCTGTCTGCATGNTCAGGACCTTTGGAAGAGCAGGGAATGCTCTTAACTGCTGAGCCATCTCTCCAGTCCCTCAGTGTCTATTGTAATGTCTTCTTTTTGTTTCTAATTTCATTAATTTGAATCTTCTCTCTTTTAGTTAATTTGATAAAAGGCTTATCAAACATGTTATTTTTTTCAAGGAACAAACTCTTTGTTTCATTATTTTTTGTGTATTTATTGCTTTCATTCTATTTTATTAATTTAATCTTTTATCTTGATTGTCTCTTTCCATCTATTTGGTGGAAGAACAGGTTATTTTTTCTTTTTTCACTAAGGCATTTGAGTGCATCATTAATAAATTTGAGGTCTCTCAAAGATTTTATGTAGGTACTTACTACTAAAAACTTCCTCCTCAGAACTATCTCCACTGTGTCCCTTAGATTTTGATATTTTGTGCTTCATTTTAATTCAATTCTAGGAACACTTTAATTTCTTTATTTCATCCTTGGAGCAATAATCATTCAGTATTGGGTTGTTCAGTTTCTGTCTTTGCCATAGTCTCTATTGATGTTGATATTCGGTTTTATTCCACTGTGATCAGATAGGATGCATTCATAATGTGTTTTCAATTTTGCTGTATTTTTTCAATCTTGCTATGTATTTAATATGTGGTCGGTTTAGGATTAAAAGTTCCATGGGCACTGAGAAGAAAGTGCATCCTTCAGTGTTTAAGTAGAATGTCCTATAGACAGCTATTAGATCTATTAATTTATAAGATCACTTGATTTCACGATTTCTCTGTTTAGCTTATTTTGGAATGACCTGCCTATTGGTGAATGAGGATATTGAAATATTTCACTTCTACTGTTTTGGGGTCAGTCTATGATTTTAAAACTAATAATGTTTCTTTTATGAAAATGGAAGCCCATGTGGTTGGCGTGCTTATATGTAGGATCACAATAACCTGTTGGTCATTTTTTCCTTTAATGAGTATGAAGGGTCCTTCCCTTAAATCTTCTGATTAGTTTTGGTTTGTGGTTTATTTTATGAGATATTGTTTCTTAGTTCCATTTGCTTTTAATAGCTTCTTCCATCATTTTATACTAAAGAAGAACATTTGATGGATAGATGTGTTTCTACAGTAAAACGATGGATCCTATTTTCTAATCCCATCTATTAACATCTGTTTCTTTATTGTGGGGATTGATACTATTAATATTCAGAGTTATTATTGAAAGATGTGTGTTAATTCTTGTCATTTTGTTGGCTTTGTGGTGTTATCTCAGATTTCTTGACTATTTGCCCTGGCATTGTTTATTTCTTCACTGTGACCTTTTGGGTATGTTTATCCTTTTGTTCAGATGGAACTGTTCTTTCTAATATCTCTGCCAAACTGGATTTGTAGTCATAAATCATTTTAATCTATATTATAATAGAAAGCTTTTTATTTTTTCTTCTATTTTTTAATAGATAGTTTTACTGGGTATAAAAGTCTGTCTTTCAGGACTTAGAGTACAGGCAAATCTGGCTTTAAATGTTTCTATTGCATAATCAGGTCTTGTTTCAATAGGTATGCCTTAATAAGAAAGTTGACTATTCTCCCTTGTAGATTTTAATATCTGTTTATTCTATAAAGTAGGATTCCCCTCTGCATGCTGTGAATATGTTTTATTACTATTGGTTAATAAAGAAACTGCTTTTGTCTAAGGCAGGACAGAATAAAGCCAGACAGGAAATCTGAACAGAGATATATAGAGAGAGCAGGTAGAGTCAAGGAGATGCTATATAGCTGTCGAAGGAGAGAAATGGCAAAACCTTACTGGTAAGCCACAACCTTGTGGTGATACACAGCTGAACAGAAATGGGTTAATTTAGGATGTAAGAGCTAGCTAGGAATATGCCTAAGCTATTGGTTAAATAGCATTGTAATTAATATAATTTCTGTGTGATTATTTGGGTCAGGGCAGCTGGGAAACGTAAGAACAGTTTCTGATTACAATTCTATCTTTTTAAGGATTCAATTACAATATGATGTGGCAAATTTCTTTTCTGGCCTTCTCTATTTGGTATTCTGAAGACCTTTTATATCTGGATAAGCATCTCTTTTCCTGAGCTTGCAATATTTTCTATTATGATTTTATTAAAGATCTTTTCTATGCCTTCTCTATGATTTTATTCTTCCTCTTCTACTCCCATAATTTGAAGGTTAGGTCTTTTCATGAAGTTTTAGAACTTTCCATATATATATATATATATATATATATATTTCTCTTTGACCTTTCTTGAGTGAATCAAATCCTCAACTTTGTCTTTCATCCTGGACTCTCTGTTTTATTCTTATTTTTGTTGTTTTTTTAATTTTTTAAAAGTTGTATACTTTATTGTATACATATGAATCTTTTCCCTGTGTCTAAATGTGTGTACCAAATGTGTGCCTGGTCCCCACATAGGTCATAAAAAGGCCTTTATTCCCAGAAACTAGATTAAGAGTGATTATGAGCCACCACCATGGGTGCTAGGAACTTAGATCAGATCCTCTGAAAACACCATCAGTGTTTTTAACCAATGGAGACATAGGCAGGGCTGGCTCCTGACTCTCTTTTTGACATGTTCTATTCTGTAGGCAAAGGTTTCTCCTGAGGATTTTGATTGGCATATTGAGTTTTTCCTTTTCAGCATCATTTCAGTTGGGATAAAAAAAAGAGCATCAAATTTTGTTGTCTTGGACTGACTTCCTTGTTTTGTTTTATCTCTTGAGCCGTTTCCTTGGATCGCAGGTGGTAGCCTTCCTCTCTGCCCCTGGTATATCTTTTTATAAGGTCATCAACCATAGTGGACTAGAGTGCCATCCTTAGAACCACATTTTACCTCATTTCTTTCTTTGAAGATCTTGTCTCTGAATGAAGTTATGTTGGGTAGAAATCTTTCAACACGAAAAGTTTTGTTCATTTGTTTTATTGAGGCAGAGTCTCTCTATGCAGATTACGCTAGCCTCAAATTTGTGGCAATCCTCCTGCCTCTGTTTTTCCTAGTGCTAGATTACAGGCATGTCCCAAAATATCCTATTCTACAAACAAACTTGGTGTAGGGGACCGCAATTCAGACTTCAACAGCATTACTGAGTGCTTTTTGTGTGCTGGGCATGGCAGATGCTAAAAACAACTAATGTTTAGTCCAGTCTGTAGCTGAGAGTCTTACAAATATGTAAGAAAATTTGACACAGTATGCAATCTGTGTACACATTAGTTCCAACCCGAACTCTGGGAATATCTCTGCTGAAAAAAGACAATCACATTGAACAACACCAAAAAAGAAATAACATAGCAAACTAATTCTATTTGCACAAATCCCAATGCAGAAACAACAGCACACAGACACAGACAGACAGACACACACAGAGCAGTAAATCAACTCCCCAAAGTACAAATCCAATAGTAATGGCCCCTAATGAAAATGACATGGAAGAACTTACAAAGAATTCCAGAGAAGAATTCTAACTATGGTGAAACAACACAAAGAGACAAAAGCATGAAGGCTATCAGGGTGTTAGTAGCTCTGGTTATGAGACTAAAGCATGAAGGCTTTCAGGGTATTAGTAGCTCTGGTTATGAGCCTACTCTCTGCCAACTTAGCCTCTGACCTTTGGCAAGTTTCTGCCCCCCCGTAGGAACCTCAGTCTCTCATCTCTGTAGCCAAGGGACTAACTGATCACTGGGGTACCATCCAGGGGAAGCCACCTCTTGTGTTATTCACTGCAATATTGACAAGTCACATGTGACAATTCAAATATAAATGAATAAAATAAAATTTGAACTGTAATTCTTCAGCTCCCTTTGAAGAATTATACACCAAGCACTGTTGGCAACAGACATGGAGTGTCCCCATCATTACAGACAGGTGCTGAATAGCATGAGGCTCAGGTTCTTATTTCCTGAAGGAACCTATATTGGGAGAACTTCCTAGCTGTGTTAGTTGGGGGCAGGGTCTCTGCAGCAGTGATTTTCAACCTGTGGGTCACAACCCTTTGGCAGTCGCATATCAGATATTTATTTTACAATTCATAATAGTAGCAAAATTGCAGTTATGAACTAGCAAAAAGATACCTTTATGTTGGGGGGGTACCACAACATGAGGAATTGTGTTAAAGGGTCACAGCATTAGGAAGGTTGAGAACCACTGCTCCAGAGGAACACACACACACACACACACACACATATATATATATATGGTGCATTATTAGGGCGGCTTACTGACTGAGGTCCAGCTAGTCCAATAATGGCAGTCTACCAATGGGAAGTCCAAGAATCCAGTAGCTGTTCAATCCATAAGGCTGGATATCTCAGATGGTCTTCATTATGTACCACAATCCCAAAGAAGTAGACTCTATTGCAATTGAAGGAATGGATTTGCCAATGAGGAGACCAAGCAGGAAGAGAGCATCTTCCTTATTCCATGTCTGCCACCAGAAGGTGTGGCCCAGATTATGGGTGGATTGTCTCACTTCAAAACATCTGAACTAAAAGTGGGTCTCCCAGTTCAAATGATTTAATTAAGAAAAAAACAAATTCTCACAGCTGTACCCAGAGGCTTGGGTTTTAGTTAATTCTAGATGTAGTCAAGTTGATAAGCAAGTATAGGCAGCACAATATCCAAGCACTTTATTTCACAACGTGCTTCAAAATATCCTCACATATGTTCACCCTGCTGTTTAAAAGAGATATTATGGTTTTTTTGGTTTCTATCAGATGAAGACGTTAATTCAGGGCTTTCTCTAACTCATAGCAGTAAGTCATGCGGCCTGACCATGGCCTTCCAATGCCAGGTGGGAAGACCAAGTGATTAAAGAATGTCCTAGAGACCCCGTGCCTCAGTGGTGAGGCACACACTTAACTATATGACCATAGGCAAATTAGTTACTGTCTCTGGTCTCTTTTTCCCTTCTGTGTCAAATGAGGGATGATGACAACCTCCGCCATGAGAACTGCCCAAGCAGATGCACAGAAAGTGAAGAATTGCTCACTAAAGGTTCACCATGGTGATTATCACTTTGTATTCTAGCCCAGGCCTTTGCATTTTCTCTCTGCAAACGCCCTCATTGACAGCCTTGGCAGGCTTCCCCACAGCCGCCTAAGAAGCCACATGGGCAGCAACTCCCTTTTGGAAGCCCATGGCGCCATTTGTCCTTAAAATCTCCCAGGATCATGAGCTCTCTGGATTAATTATGAGTGGTACAGGAAGAGCTCTCCAAGGACCATGCTAACTGCCTGGGCACTGTGCCAGGAGCAAATGGTTTTTCTTCCCTGTAATTTTTCCATACCCTTTCGGTGCTGGGAACCGACTGCTCCTGCCCCCAGGAAGGCCTGGCCCGGGTACCATGGATGCACTGGAGGGGGGAAGGCCTTGGTGGGGAGGGGGAGGGTTTGCCTGGCCCTGCTGGGCTGCATCTGTGTGCTCCTTCTCATCCCCCTGGAGGGACATGCATGGAAGAACAAGATGTGCACCGATGAAGCCGAGAGTGCAGGGCTTAGACGAAGCGAGTACCGGCCTCACAGCGGTGCCAGGGGCCACTGTTTCACAGTGTGGCAGAGGCGTCTCCAGTGTTCACCTTCTCCAGGTACATGGAAGCAGGGAGGGTCTTAGGCAGCCCTGTTCTACATCTCTGGGTGCCAACAATGAGATTTTAGTGAAACCACCAGGCTCTGGTAGGAATAAAAAAGTCTTAACTCTTGGATACAGTCATTGAGCGTCCGTGGCATCCAAGGTACTGGGTGAACCATTGCCAGGCTGATTCTATGAATTCTGTCTTATGGCTTCTACAGAATACGACACATCACATCCATGAGAAAGAAGCCAGCCACCCAGACACTTGTTCTTTCTTTCTTCCTCTATCCGTCTCTCTCTCCAAGATAAGCGAAACCAAGGTCTATTTTACAATCTAAAAACAAAAGAGAGACAAATTAGATAATGGTACAATGAGCACTAACAGATACAGTTTGGAGGTACTTTGAGATAAGGATCCTCTTCTAGAAGGTAATAATTAATCTGGGTCCCGGTGTCTGAGAATTGAAAAGTGTGGGGGTAGAGTAGAGTGTCAGGTCGCAGTCCTGCATACCACACAGGCCACTGCAAGATTTGAACTCTGAGAGTTTGGGGCTAAAGTGTAATACAGAACTAGATGCGCATTTCCAGAGGTGCTGCTCTGAGGATAGGTTTGTTTGGGGTTATGGTGGGGGGTGGGTGAGATGCGAGCGGGTGTGTGTGTGTGTGTATGTGTGTGTGTGTGTGTGTGTGTGTGTGTGTGTGT
>LOJH01006614.1:18084-31701 GCA_001685095.1 Ellobius talpinus
GAAGGAAGGAAGGAAGGAAGGAAGGAAGGAAGGAAGGAAGGAAGAAGACCACACTGCTAACATCATTTAGTAGTGCATCTCAGACATCCCCTTTCAAGTTTTTATATTGATTTTTGCTGACTGAAGATGGAGAAACCGACCTAAGACAACTAATTCAAAGGATGAAGACATGTCTATGGAGCATCTGATGTGGTTGAGGGTACTCATTTGGAGCTATTTGTTACTAATAATACTAAATTCTGAGTTTTCATAGTTTGTTAAATGTCTGAAACTCCTGACATTTTCAGAGTAAGTAGCTGTTTATCAATGTGAAATTCAATACGAATGAAGAACGTTTCCATTTTAGAACTTCTCAGGAAGGATTGTGCAAACTGGATTTTACAATGGCTGTCTCGTGGAGGGTTCTTCCCTCGAAGAAATGGGCTATGAGCTAATTAATAGCATATGAACCTTGTGTGCCAGAAAGGTGTGTGGGAAACAGAAGGGAAAGCCACACTTAGACACCCTACGATCTACAGGACTCAGCTCTCTGAATGTTGGAAAGCTGCCGGGGGGCGGGGGACAAGCTGCAGCATAAAGCCCATGCCAAGCGATGGAAAAGGGAATTCCAGAAATGCAGATGAGGTGTACCAGCTATTGGTTATGACATATTAACCCCCAGAATATGCTGGCACCAACATTTGATTATGGTAAAGAATTCCACATAATTTGCTTTTAATGATTTTTAAATAATATAAATCCATTAGCATTGAAAAATTTAATACTGAAGGAGAAAATTAAAATAATCAATAATCCCAAAGTAGCTATGCTAATATTTTGGTTAGTTTCTTTTACTATGCATGGATGCTTCCTTTGACAGCACTATTTAATCTAAATCTCTATGTAGTATACAAATATACAAAATAAACAATATCATTCATAAATCTCTTTTGAGTATTATTTCCTGAAGTTAGATTCCTTAGAACTAGAGTTATGGAGTAAAAAAAGTCTATGAGTTTCTGGGTCTTGGCACACAGTGCTAAATTGTTTCAGATCAATCTAATTCATATTTACATCATTTGTCTCTTTAGATGTATCTTTTTATCCTTTTATGGCTACTTCCATGGTCCACACGAGATCAAGTAAGCTCCTAAATGCAACCCGATATTGAAGTCATGGTGCCATGGCAACACTGAGATCATTCGCAACATTTTCAGGAACTATCACGGCCACGATCAGGTTTGATTCTCACAAATCTTCCCAAGAAGAGGCCTGCTCAGGGCATGGGAAAGGGTTCCTGATACCATCTTTTTCAGATTTAGGGAATGTTTCCATCTGATAGCGACATAAAGAAGATACGAAAGTTTTAATATTCTAGAACTCAGTTTTTAGAATCTCTGTTCATTCATCACCTTACACTAGAGCAGAGGTTTCTCTACCTGCGTGTCTCGACCCCTGTGTGTCGAGTATCAGACAGCCCACATATCAGACAGTTACACTGCGATCCATAATTACAATTACGAAGTAGCAACAAGATAATTTTATATTTGGAGTCACCACAGCATAAGGAACCGTATTAAAGGGTTGCAGCACTAGGAAGGTTGAGAACAGCTGCCCTAGATCGTAGCTCTAGCTTGGTCCCTGGGAAGTTCTTTGGTATTTGCAGTTCCCTCCTCGCCCCCACTGACTAACAAATTCACCAGGAAACACTGTGTGGCTCAGGATGAGTCTCAGCAGTAGAGCCAGCCCAGCAAGCATGAGACTTCTCTCTGTGTGACAGGACTGAGAAAGAAACTGGAAATCTGGAGTCATAGAGATTTAGCATTCTCCAGATAAACGTTTTAGCGTGGTGTGGACGATTTCCCAGGAAGATCCCCCAAGAACAGAAGACAGTAAGCCAGCAACAGCCAGGAGGGTCAGATCTGAACTCAGAGTGAACTTAGTCAAAAACAAACCGCTCAAGGGAAATTTTGGAAGAACTCATGTAGTTTCAGGCCCGGCGTGCTTGAGTGTCAGATGGCTGACCACAAGGATGGCCAAATGTTGGGTTTGTGAGACACAGAGGAAGTCCACGCTTCTCGCTAATTTTCACCTGATCATCCAACTTATGTAACACAGTGAGTTCTTTCAGGAGGCCGTGGGATGAATTGAAACTGTGGACGATCCTTCCAACCCAAAGTTCTGGGCCTTGGTTCTGTGCAGAGCTGGAGGTCTTCTTCTGAATAATTAATGATGGGATGAAAGCCCATGGCTTAGAAGACCAAGCAGCACACTGCCCATGCTGGACACTCTGCCAGGGATCCCTCGTGAACTCCACTAAGCAGCTGCCTCATTTTGTCTTAAAGGCCAAATTTCTTTTATTTAGAATACCGCAGTAGCATACACATGGCTTTTTTGTGTTTGGTTTTAAATTTAGAGAAATCGTTTCTGAAGACATCTGACATTTAAGAAAATCTGGCGCCACGTTGCTACCACTGGAGCCAAATGTCCAGTGTGTAGAAAGTAACGCAGTTCAGTGTGCTGATTTACGCCAAATTATCCTTAATATTAACACTTGTGCTGTATGTTGGTACCCTAAACTCAATACTCCTTTGGCTGAATTGCAAAAGGAAAACATTCAGACTGAGTCCTGTTCCCTATCTATGTAGACGCTGTTCTAAAGAGGTCAGCAACAGGACTCCTTCAGGAAAAGGAGGGTCAGCTCCTTCATTCTCAGTGAGAGCTGCGGAACCGGAGTGTGCGGATCACAGAAAATCCAGGCTTGCCAGCCACGTTGCCCTCTGTTCCTAAATAACTGGTATAGTTCTTCAACAGGTCTTGGGTCGTAACTTGGAGGCAAAGGCCGGCCTCATTATCCCCCACCAAGGCGTGGGGAGAGAGCAAAACCAATAGGAGGGCAGAGTTCTTTCACCGAACGGCCTTATGCTAGACACTCAGACACTGCGCAGGCGACTAGGGTTAGAGAGCTCTGTGAACACTCCGCTAGTCCCCAAAAGCTGGTTCTCTGAGAATTTGAGCTCACAGTCCTCCTGAATTCCTTGTTCAGTAGGTTCTGCCCATCTCTGTAGCAGCTTGCTCCAAACTGCAAGCAGGAAGACACGGGTTGGTACCATCCATCCTACCAATGCCATTCTGAGTGCTTTGTCCAAGTCGGTGCTATAGTTTCCTGGGCACCTGTGTGGCTCTGGCGGTAACTGACTCTCCTTGAATCATGAGAGCATAGCTCCCCCAACTTTAGATATTGATATCTAAAGCAGTACCAAAGGGAAGGACAATGAGGATAAAGTCATACCATTACTAAAATTAGCAGCGATATTTAAACTATGATTGGAGTCTGTGCCTGGGGCTTCATTCTGTGTTATAAGTAAAGATTGTACATTCCTGGAGTCCCTGTGGCTGGTTTTTGTTTGTTTGTTTTGTTTGTTTTTGCTGTAACATTAGGTATATGCAACAGTGAAGGAGAATATTTGAAGCCCAACAAGGGGTAGGTACAACCTTAAAAAAAACCGGAGTCTGATTTTTAAAGAACTGTTTTATTGTGGAAAAATTCAACCTGTGAAAGTAGAGAGAGTAATAAAATGGATCTCCCATCCAGTTTCAGCCAGGACCAATTTTCTTTCATTCCTATCTACCCACTCTGCTTCCCAAATAAATACATAATTTGGAAGTAGATCCATGACATCATATTAGTTCACCCAAAAATACAGCTGCCCCTAGGTATCCATAAGAGATTGGTGTGAAGACCTCCCCAGTTATCAAAGTTCCCTTAAATAAAATGGCATAGTCATCTGGGAATGGTGGCCTATGTCTTTAACCCCAGCACCCCATGAGGCTGAGACAGGCAGATCTCTATGAGTTCAAGGCCAGCCTGGTCTACAAACTGAGTTCCAGGTCACCCAAGGTTACATAGTGAGATCCTGTCTCAAAATAAAAATTGATTAGTTCATTTAATTGGCATACTGTTTGCATATAATGTACACACATCCTCCTGTACTCACCATCTCTAGATTACTTAGCCCTAATACAGCGTAAGTGCTATGCAAACTGTTGTATTATTTAAGAAATGATGGCGGGAAGGTCTGTTCATGTTCAATACATATGCAATTTGAAAACTTTCTTTTTAGTCCAAGGTTGGTTGATCTGTGGAGGCAGAACCTGAAGATGTGGAAAGCTGATTATATTTCAGTCTAAGCTTTTAGTCTGAAAAATTTTGCCACAGTACTGTAGATAAGAACAAAAACAAACAAACAAAAAACCAAAACAATAGCTTCATTAATCATTTAAGTGTCTAGTCAGAATTCAGATTTCCCTTAACAAAATCCTTTTGTTGTTATTTTGTTGTTGTTAGTATGAGAAGTCTTCTTGGGGCTCTGTCACTTTTTTACAAAATGACAATTCTCCACTTTCAGTTGTCATGGAAGAGTCTGCAAAGAAAGGTCAGGACCACCAGCATGCAAGCTAGAAGGGAAAGCCATTTGGACTTCCTTAGCCTAGAGTCGGTGATGAGAGCCTACCTTATGGAAAACTGAGACACAGAGTCTTACACTGATGTCCATGAGTTCCACAGCTCATGGATGACAAGCTGTTCAGTTTTCAATTGTAAAAGGCACTGTCGTTTATGGTATGACTTTTTCCTCAACTGTCAGGGAAGGGCCTGCACTTCGGCGCTTTAAGCATGGAGTCCAGAGGCTGTGGGTACAGAGCTGTGCTGTCCAGTCCAGGCCCAGGCCACCTGTGCCTTTTGAGCACATCCAATGTGGCATTTCTTTACCGAGATGTATGGTGCTTGTGAAATATACCCTGAATTGCAAAGATTTCGGGGAAAGAAGTAAAATTTTCATTCACAATTACCCTATGGATGATGACATAATGAAATAATATTTGTAACTTATTGAGTTCATTAAAATAGATTGAGTTACTTTCACCTGTTTTTCTTTTTTTCCCCCCCACTGGGTTATATTGCTGCAGGGGCATACAAGAGTAAATCATGGCTTCCCTGAGATAGTATCTTGGGTAGGCAGCAGCTGGAGTAGATGCTGTTGGAGGCAATTTTCTTTGATAGCATCTAACATGTTGTGGGGTAGGAGAGGGTGGGAGTGGCTCATCAACTTCATTCCTCTCTTTGTGTGAGGCTGAATACCACACAACCGGAGACTCCATTTTCCTCTTAAATAGTGGTTAATATGTGTGTATACATATGTATATATACATACACACATATGTGTATATACATCATATGTATACACACACACATATTCTGGGGCTGCAGAGCTGGCTCAGTGGTTAAGAACACTGACTGCTCTTCCGGAGGTCCTGAGTTCAATTCCCAGCACCCGCGTGGTGACATTTATAATATAATGGCATCTGATGCCCTCTTCTGGTGTTCAGGGATACATGCAGTTAGAGCACTAATACCAAGAACAAACAAATATATATTCTAACATCCCTGTGGTTAGTCTAATACAAGAAGGTGAGTTCTGCACGCAAGGGAGCCACAGACACAGTTGTGCTCTGGAAATGATTCCTTAGTTTCCACACTGTCAAACCTCGTGGCCAATCTGAAATTGAGTTCAATTCCTTGACCATCTTTTAGACCTTGGCATGGGTCCCTTATCATGATCTTATTCCCTACCATCTCACCTGCGCAGCCTCAATTGGTTCACGACCTATTCCCTCCTACTCCACAGCCTTAATTTGTCCTCCATACCCAGCCACAGTTAGCTTGCCCTAAACATGCATATCTCATGTAAGTGTGGCCCTGCCATTCCCTCTCTCCAGTAGCTTCTTGCTCATCTGGGGATACAGCTCAAAATCCATCCAGGAATGGTAGTTCGAGCCTGGAGTTCTACCACTGACAACTGAAGCAAGAGAATGATCATGGTTTAAATCCAAAAAAACAAAACAAACTTTAGATATAACCTACAAGCCCCACCTGGTCTGACCCCCATACTGTCTTATTCCCTGAGTCCACTCGGGGCAGCAACAGTCTCGGTCCCCACCACACACACATATACACGTGTTCCATTTCCACTCCTTCAGAATGATTGTAGCATTCTTCCCATGGTCTACAGTACCATCCCTACCTTCCCAGCTGCCTTTGGCTGGGATGACACATATGTGTTCAGATACTAGTTCAAGCATCCCTTCTTTTGAACCCCCAACCAGGACAGACACACAAGTGCTGATGCTTACACAGCAGAGTGAGGACATAACATTAATTTGGGGATTGCTTACTTAACATCTGGTTCTCTGGGTAGACGGTTTGCTCCATGGGGCTAGGGAGCTTGTCAGTTCAGGGTCGCTTTCTGTCTGATACATGACTGACTCTCAATTAACAGGAAGGGACAAAGGAAAGAAGAAGAGACCCCCCTCCCCACCTCCATAGCTAATGTACCCTCTTTCTTCATTCCTCGAGTGAAGAGGGGACGGACAGCCTTCATGGGCATTTATCCACAGATCATTAGCCTGATTCTGGTAAAGCACCTGAGATCCTTTGTATACAGGTTAGCAAAAGCCTACAGACTCCATTGTCACATCTTCCAACACCCTATATCCTCACTCACTGATACTTTGCTAGAATGTAGGCTCCATGAGCACATGGGCATTGACTTCCTGACATGTCTCATCTTGGGTTTAACTTCCCATCCTAAACATGCAGAATGGGCCTATATCTTCAGGGAGACCCACTTCAGGAAACTTGGCAACTTCCTAAGCTCAGGTTGGTTTAGGAATCTCCCAGGACAGCAGTGTGCTAATTTCATTCCAGACAGAGTATAAAGGACTCCTCCCCACATCCTGTCCGGCTCCTCTTCCTCTTCTAATTCCACACAAACACACCACACAACTCCCTTCTTCCCAAGGACACAGCTCAAGCCATTTCTAATACTGAGATTCCGATCCAAACAGTAGCCAACAAGCCCGCAGTGCATCTCACTGCTCACAGGAAGACAGGAGGCCTCTGAGCAATTTCCTGGCCCTAGGTTTTTCCATTCCAGTAAATGAAGCCTTCTTCGGCTCAGGAACCTGTCTCTGAAAGCAGCCGATGCCTTATGTAGCGTGTCAATTGTTACGACCCGCCTTGTGACTTTGTTTTTATATTTTTCCATTTTTAGTGATCACCAATTGGATTCTCTGCCCTGGAACTGGAGCAACTGGCTCTTCTAAGGGTCAGTGACTCGTTAGGGTGACGGAATGTGACTGGAGAGTTTCCTTCCTAAGTAGACATTTTATTTAATAATACATGATTCTTAAATTGCGCTCTTCACCTTGAGAGATTTTCATGCTTTTATGCTTCATTAGGTTGATCAGCCCCTGAGTTATGGTTTGGACACCGGCAAGGTTAAGCCATTTGCTTCAACCCACAGCTTTCTTCGCTTCTAACAAAGTACTTTTTTTAATGCACAAAGGAAATATAACGAATAAAAACGTAGTGCTCTGGTAACTACACTAATCAATAAATTGGTTCCAAGCTATTTCCATAAGCTTTTCTCAGCTACATGTGGGGTTCTCCTTGTCTGTACTGACTCCTCTTTGTCTTCTGATGTCATTTCATGCTCCTCCTCCTGGTCCTCCTCCTAGTCCTCCTCCTGGTCCTCTTCTTCCTGCTGCTCCTTTTCCTCTTCCTCACTCCCTCCTCCTCTGCTTCCTAGGGTGCTGTAGCTGCTAAGGGGTCCACTCATAGACCACACACCTGACAACAACCCTTGCCTTTCCCAAAGCCCCACTTTCAGTGATGAACATATAGTCATTACATGCTGGGATGCTGGAGGAGGGACGGTGGGGAGCACAGAGCACCATCTTCTGTAGTGTTGATGAGCTTAAAACATTTTCATTGGGAATATAAGTATGTGGCCAAACAGAGCAGGGGCACACGGACTGTTTAAAGTCTAATTCACCACTTACACGACTCGGGATTTCTTCTCAAGTTTTGTGCTTCCATTAGGGATGCTTGGACTGGAAAAGTCAGAGGCAAACTGACTTAGCTGAGCACTTCCTGACGTAACTGTGCCCCAGGGAGACTGAATCTCTAAGAGCTGGTCTTGTTTTTGATTTACTGTTCCTTTGAACAGGGGTCATTTCCCTTTAGAGGTCTTCCCCCCCCGAAAGTAACTTAAGCCTTCTGGATCCCTTTCTTCTGCATCTTGAAGATCCACTGGGCAGAAGCCTTGCTGAACTGAGGAGAAAGTGGCTGTATTCTTGCTACTTAGCAAACAAAAGCAGTAAGCAAAGAAACCTATGACACCCGAGATTTGAAAGAAAACCCTGCCACATTTTCAAACTACAGATTCTGTTACATAACATACTAGATGTGTTGAAGCCCTTGAAAGGGAGCCAAAATGGGAAAAGAAAAAAAAACATGGATAGTGGCTGAGCTTCAATGATTTTTGAGTTACCTTTAACCCAGACATTCTCAAGTGCATATGAATATACCCTTAAAACCCACGAGTTCCTATCTCAATGATAGCATATGGAGGTGGGGTAGGTACCATGTATGCAGAGCTCTGTAGAAGGCACCCATCGCAGAGGAGCCAAGAGTTCAGGAGACAACATTACAAAATATGGCTTTGGAAGCCTTTTCTGTATGTACCAACCTTCCCGGGCTTCAGTAAACAAGAATCATAACTCCACAAAATACCCATCCCCTGGTGTTTAGATCGGACTTCCTTATCCTCATTGAAGGTAGACATGAACATGACACTTCATGCTATATGCACAGGTGGCATGGGACATTTCTTTAGAATGTTTGAGAAGCAGTCTATGATCCCACATCGTTTTCTTTCCCCCTATTGTAGCCACATGAAACTTATTCAGTGACAGTTACTATATTGGTCTAGGGCCCAAAGTTAAGACGCCAAGGTCAAAGCCACGGCTTATTCCTTTGATTGATAGATAGTGAAGCAAAAATAAATCCGTGTTTTCCTTTCTCTTTCCCAGCGGAGAACTGGGACTTTTTTGTATTGAATCATAGCCTTATCTATCCTGACAAATACCCTTTGGATCTGCAGAAAAATTAAAATGCAGTCACTATGCATGGCAGAAGGCAAGGGCTAAATGAGTGTTAGTGCTTTCTTCTGTTAACAATGCGGTGGTTGTGGGCCTGTGACCACTAGCCACAAGCTAGACTGCTCTTCGATGTGTTCACAGCTTAGGAAGAATGAAAATAAACTCTAAGACTTGTTAAAGTGTTCCGTAAAACCCTTTAACAAAATGGGAGAATCTTAATGGAAAAGGGTTGGGCAATCCCTCCCTGGGAAGAGAAATTTCTCTTTGAAGTTTGCTGAGGGGAAAGGCGCTGTGGGTCTTCCCAAGAGGTTAATAAGAAGGTAAGATTCAGATCAACAGATGCTGAAGTTACCACGAGTGCTTGCTCACTGTGAAGCGCCATGCTGTGTGGCACTGGGCTGAGATCAGGTGCAAGCACCTCAGGGGACAGAGTTCTGTCTCTCTCCTGTTGGTTCATCTGTCCTGGAGGAAGCTGGCTCAGCATCCGTATACCTGATATTCCAGAAATCACAGTGAAGACGGCCAGACCTCAGTCTGCATTCCCTGGGCTCCTTGGAGGGAGAACGAAAAGGGTCACTGTTGCTGCTTTGGATACATCACTTACAGTCATTGACTTATTCACTGACCAATACAGTCAATTAAACCATCCACTCGATACCTTTTTAAAGCACTTAAATCTACTTTTGAGAGAAAACACCCGCCTAAAATTGCTCTAAAAAGCCGTGTCTTTGATCAGAGAAGGGTAGCCTCAGTCGATCAGTTTAGAAGACACAAGCTGGTGCGGTGGATCTCAAATTGGTGACACATTTGAGAATGGGGGAAAGAGGAATGGAGTGTGGATACAACAGCTGAATAAGACATTTACTTATGAAAGTAACACCAGACCTCAGAGGCGAAGCCTTTCTTCAGAGACAAGTGGAAATGTAGGGAGGTGACAAAGGAGGATACTTATTCAAGTGTCCTTCCAGAGAACCATGAGGGAACATTGTGTTCAGCATGGAGGGCATTGCCAAGCAGGCAATGATGGCCCTGACATTCTCAAGGGGGCTTGTTTTTCACCATGCCAGACTATGGTGTACGTAGAAAACATCTGACACCACTGCCCACGGCCACCCACAACATGCCAGCTGTATGCCTTCGGCCTTATGACCCCCAAAAGCATACTTCTTACTCCTACATCTCTTCACGGGGTACTACATTGCTCTTAGATGAGAATCACAAGCCTTGAATACGAGAGTCATTGGAGGCGAAGTAACAGAAAGCTCCCAACAGGTCATAAAGGACCCCACTGAGGAAGAAAGAGCCAAGGAAAAGTCCACACTAAGATGACCTTTGTTGCTGTCTGCATCTTGCCCTGACCTATGAACTTGGAGTTCAAAGAAGCAGAGCCAGCATAAAGTGTCGTGGTGCTCAGAAGACGGGCTGTAGGATGGAACAGAATGGCCTGGAGAAAGGGGAAAGGAAAGCAGAGGGGCTGTTTAGGATGAACACTCTGACTTTCCTTGGCCACCGTAGCTGTGGAACCTTGTAGGGTGTGCTACAGATCATAGGAGAGACTCGGGTGGGGAAAAGTATCCCTTCAGCATTTATAGCAACTGCCCACTTGGGGATCTGCCATGCCCATTGGAAGCTCTTTCCCTGTGTATTTGGTTGCTGTGATATTGGGGAGGAGAGAACAGAAGATGAAAGAAGAGAAAGTAGCATTTACAGAGTACCTGTAGGGCCAGGCAGGGTTCTAGAAATGCTCAAGTGTGTTCTATCACAGAGGTTGATAAATAAAGAAGAAACATACATTTGAAAGCCAGAGAGCACAGCTCTGAATTCTGTCTTCTTACCAACTATAACACGTTGCTTAATCTCTGAACCTCAGTTGCTTTTTTTCATGCAGAACAAAATGAGTATTATAAAAGCAATAACTGCAGGAGTATTACAATATTATAAAGAATGAAAGATAAAGGCTATCAAACAAGGGAGTAGCTAAGGCTAGCATTTGATCTTCCTAATAATGTTGGTCAGATATTCTCAGGGCTATGCAGGCGACAAAATGAGACTGGAGACAAGGTTGGGGCTGGAGATTAAAAGCAAAAATCTCTAATTTTCATTCATTCCAAGCTTCTTGTTTTCCCACTCCAGTGCACTTCACCTGGGCTTTTTAAGACAACCGCTGTGATCACTCTCACCTTGACAATGGGCCCAGGATGCTCTTTACTGTCTAAACCATTGGGATGACAGGGGTGGGCAATGTCCTAACATCAGCCGTGATGGACAGGACAGAGAGCGTGCACATGAATGCAAACTGCTGGCCAGGAGACATGAAAGCAGACCTATGGACACGGCTGAGGTCACCTTATGTACAGAATCAGGTTAGAAGCCTGGAAATTATTTGAAGAGATGGACTTAGGAAGAATGAACGGCAGTGGGCGGAAACAAGGCTGGCGGACGCTTTCATCTGAATTCCTTTCCATATTGGTAATAATTTTTCTGGAAGGCTTGAATTTAACCTTTTTTATTTAAAGGTCCTAGCGCCAACATAGAACCTCTCCACACAGGGTGGCCAAGGACAGCTGCCACATTGAGAATAATTATTCTCAGAGAAATGACTAATTCCCAGAAGCAGGTTATTTCTTCATTGTCTGACTTGCCTGACAATTCTGTTTTTAAAAAACAATGTCAGCCTGCACCAAACTCAGGACCAAGTGGTCCATTTTAAACTCTGCCTTCAGGTTCTTTTCTCTTATATTCAAAAACCTCAATTCGCGTGACACCCCAGTAATATGTACAATTTTTATGTATCAGTTAAATAGAATTAATTAATAATTTAATCTTCCTTGCAAATACTATAACTCCCAAGTCAACGTTTCTGTTAAGCCAGAAGGTTGCTCTTAATTATAAAGTTAAATATCCGTCCGTGTGATAATCTAGAAGTGAAATTATCAGCTGGCTAAATACTGAGTCTGCTGTGAGAGTTCCCTCGAACTTCCCTTTGGCCCTCTGATAACTGTGACCCTCAGCGTTTTGGTTTGTGGCAATAGAGCACACTCGGCTTATCTTCTCTAGTGCAGAGGGGCTCGTGGGTGTTTTTCCTTTCGCATCCATTGGTGATGGAGAGAAGAGCGTGCTTCACACAAACTCTAGGCCCAAGCTCAAGCTATTGTCCCCTTAGGTGTGTGTTTCGATGCATCACATATATTATGGATATGAACATAGAAAGTCACCTGAAGCTGAAGACCCAGGAGCATGTCCGTCCTCTAGTCTGAGCTCCCTCAGGTGAACAGCTCCCCAGATGAAGCATCTGCATGATGCTCATCTTCACTACCCGACTGGGACCACGGCAACATGTGTGAGAAACCGCCCATCTCCAGCTACTCTGCTTCTTCCTTCGTAGTTTCTCTGTCAGCTCAGCCTCAATAGTGTGTCAACAGCAGTGACAAGTGGTGCCTAAGCAATCTTTGCTGAGTGTTTCCAGGGTGACAAGACCGTGTTAAAGGCATCACATGTGCTCGTTCATATGACTGTCACAGCATCACAGGCAGTAACATTCTTCCCTTCATTTTTTTCAGTGAAGGAACTAAAACACTAATAGGAGAGGAAGGTTGCCCAAGGTCAATCGGACAATAAAAGAAGGAACTATGGCTTTGGATATGGTTGATAGATAAAGGAAGAAATAGGACAATAAAAACAAATGCTAACTGGGTAGTAGTGGCACATGCCTTTAACTCAGCACTCAGGAAGTAGAGGCAGGTGGATCTCTGAGTTTGAGACCAACCTTGTCTCTGGTCTACAGAATGAGTTCCAGGACAGCCAGGGGTATACCAGACACCTTGTCTCAGAAAGCAAAAACAAAAGAGAGGGAAAGAGAGAGAGAGAGAGAGAGAGAGAGAGAGAGAGAGAGAATAATAACAAATACTTCTAAATACTTAATCAAAAACATTAAGAAGGAAGCACTCACTGTCATCAGACAGAATTCTGCCCCAAATGCTTCTCTATAGGTTTGGTTCCAGAAGTGGATCCCAGACTTCTCAGCATGGGAACACTTACAAAGTTGAAAAATAAACCTATTTTACAAATCCCTAAAGAACCTGAAGAAAAATAAATAAAAGCTATTTTGAATTCAGTAACATCTTCTCATTGATTTCTAGATAATTAATTGCTGCAAGGGCACCAGATTTGAATAATACAACTGCTTCTCCTTCCTAAGCAGCCAGTTTGCAGACACTGAGAACCTGACCTCTGTGTGGTAACTCTACATTCTGAGATCCCCTGTGCTGACCTCTGACACGGTGCTTGTTGTCTCTGAGCCTCAGTTTCCCCATCTCTAAAGTACGGATGATATGAGATGTTTTAAGCCTCTCACAGAATTAGTGTAAAGCCATCAGGAACTCAGAGGGCTTCTCTCTGGGACAACAGAAAAATGGTTTGCCATGCAGTCCCTGGCCTGTCTAGTTCTCATGTGGTTATGGGGGACAGCAAACACCCTTGGAAGATGAATTCATGGAGCAAAGCACTAAATGTGCTCCCTAAATTCTAGTTCAAGAATAGGACAGAGTGTGTGCCAAAGGGGTTCACTAGCCTCACAGGCACACGGGGGACAGTCACCTTTAAGTCATCAGAGACATTTCTACAGCATGGTGTGTG
>LOJH01006615.1:8380-24006 GCA_001685095.1 Ellobius talpinus
TCTCTCTCTCTCTCTCTCTCTCTCTCTCTCTCTCTCTCTCTCTCTCATCTGCAAGGGTAACAGCTGGAGTTGGAACATCCCAGCAGCCACAGGGGTGCCCCCTGCTGCATTGACTCCCCCAGCATCTCCTCGATTGTTGCATATCTGTGACTGAGGAGGTGGGACCCAGGAAAGGTTGTTCTTTGAGGTCTCCAGGGAGGTCACAAATGGAGGAAAGCAAGAACTCAAGTTGATATTCACCCAAGTCATGCTTGGGGGTCACAGAGATGGCCATTATTAGCCCACTATTCAGACATGCCTGAACCTGGCAAAGAATCATGGAGAGCCATTGGCTCTCATGAAGTTCATGAGCGGAAGATTCCTCACCAAGACCTCTGCTCCATCCCCGGGATCTGCTGTGTCCCATCCGCTACCAGGTGAATCAGTCCACTGTGAATCCAGCATTTAAAGTCCCAACCCTGGAAGGCAGAGCCCACTCTCAGGAAGAAGCGGTAGACTATCTGGGGGCAAGCAAAACTGGGCCTTGTAAGTTGAGGAGAAGTTCATCAGGATAAACCAGGAGGAAGAAGAGTAGGCTAAGGGGACAGTGTACGAGACAACATAAGACTGGAGTCTCAGGGTATGGCGACCAGAACAGAAGTACAAGACGATGCTAGGCCCAACCCTTGGCACTTTGGGTCCTCTGCTGTGAGTCACAGAGATTCCAAAATGCTTGGATCTTTCCAGGGCTGTGGGAAGTTATGCTGGCTATCTCCCACTCTCTAAACTGATGGTTCCTGCATTCTGTCCCCAGGGCTGAGGATGAGGAAGGCAGAGTCTAGGTGGCAGCTGGGAGTTGTGGCCTTGGGGACCCACTTTCTAGGCACATCTCTTCTCCTCAGTGGGGAGTGACAAGCAGGTTCTCCTTGTGAAAGGAGCACCTAGGTCTAACCATGTGTTCAATATTTAGGTTGTGAAAACAGTCTCTGCCACAGGCTGATTGGCCGCCAATCAGGGTCTCCTGCAGTGGGACTCTGAGGCCAATGTTCTGTGAGCAAGACTGTCCCAGACAGAGCTAAGGGTTAAATCAGCAGGGATGTGTCCTCAAGGGTTTCTCTAAAGAAATGACATAATATTGAGTGGCCAGGAAGCAGAATTGGAGCATGAACCTGGAAGGAGGGGGTGTGACTGCAGAAAAGTTGGGGCAGGTGCCTGCCATCTGTGTGGTTATGACTAAGGGCCCAGATGCCCACTCTCTGTGTGGTTGTGACTATGGGACCAGATGCCCACTGTCTGTGTGGTTGTGACTATGGGGCCAGATGCCCACTGTCTGTGTGGTTGTGACTATGGGGCTAGTTGTCCACTGTCTGTGTGGTTGTGACTCATTATGCTGAGCTCTGTCCTGGACTGGGACATCTCACTTACCCAGCCTGGTCAGTCCAGGGTGTGCAGAGGCCTGCATGGGCCTTGTCCAGAGCTGAACTGATGGACCAGATACTGTGACCCACTAGCTGCCCCACCTCCTGAGGATCCTGGTCAAGTTTCAAAGTCTTATGAGCAGCTTTCTTCCTGAAAGCTGTCATCAGGGGTCCCTTAACAAACTGCTACACAATGAGAAATCCATCGCATAGCCCACTGTGCTGGTGGCTGTTGGTAAGGGTCTCACTTGGCCCTTCCTGTCTGTGTGACATGGACAAGTCTCCTGCCACCTATGATCCCCAGCTGTGGGGACAGAGATTCCTCCAGGGCGTGATGCTAGGACAAAGGAGATGATGGTGTGCTTAGGGCAGGGATGTTGAGTCCCCCTGGACTTTGGAGCTTTTGGTACCTTAACTGGAGTGGGGCCCAGAGCTCTGGCTGATGGTGACACTCCTCATTCCTTGGGCTGGTTGATGTCCCCTGCTGCCCTGTGGCGTGGGTTCCTGTGAGTCTCCTAGGACCTGCTTTCTCAGTGGACATCTGGAAGCATATGGTGGTAGGAGAAGGAAGATGTGAGTGAGGTGTGAGACCCACTCTTTCCTGTTAATAGCTTGTGCAAGAGCCTCTTCTCCATCGGATTCAATTTATTCCCATCTGGGCCCTGCTGTCTCCATCAATTCAGCTAATAAAGAGAGGTGGACGGCTGTGACCCAGGCCACTGCAGAGGCCTCTTCCAAGCTAATTAACCAGCCTGTACAATCCCTTTTAATATCTCTGTACTTAATGCCTTAAAAGGGAAGACTGAACTGGAGGGAGGGGGAGGGGCTGGGTGGGAGGCAGGGAAGCTGTACTAGCTGGTAGTATGAGCGCAGGTCCCTCTGTCTCTTGAGCATGAGAGAAACTCTGCTTTGTGACAGGTGTATCCATTGGGGACAGCAGGGGAAGGATGGTGCCCTGGCTGAGGTATTCTCTATCTTGGTTTGGCCTTGTTAGAACGGCTGGCTTCTTCTCTTGAAACAGTCTCAGCCCAGGATGGGAGCAGGGTGGGGTCTGGGAGTGGGAGGTGGGCAGGGCTGTGGAGCTGTCCACCTAGCCATGCTGAAAATGCTGATATTGCAGCCTTCTGGGGGCATCAGTCACCAGCTAACCCCGCAATCTCTGACCCTCTGCATGTCCTGAACCCTCAAAGGTGGTCTTTATTACCAGAGAGCCTTGTCCCAAGCCCTGGAAGTGTGCCTTGTGTGGACTTGGAAGAGAAGGGAGGGGACTGTAGCCATTTCCTGTTCCCTGGAGAGAGTGGTCTTCTGCAAATGAGACCTTGGGAAGACAGCCTGTAATTACAGTAGTAATTTCCAGGCTGGATGGCAGGTGTGGGAAGAGGTGGGAGTAGAAAGCTAGCTGCAGGCTTGTGAGGTCAACACACAGGTCATCAGGGCCAGGCTGGTCATGCACATAGCAAGGTTCAGGTGAATGACCTGCTCTTACACATTCATACACTACTCAAGGCCTGAAGAGTAGTGGGGATCAGACAGAGGGGGTCTGGCTCCTGGATGAGGGCTGCTGGCCCATTTGTTGGTTAACACACTCTCTTATTGCCTGGAAATTCTGGGCCATACAGGATCTCAGTCCAAATCTCAGCCCCTCCCTTCCTTCCCAGGTCTATGTAGGTGCAACACTCAGGTCCTGAATATCTATTTGCTTTATACCCTGGGGTTTCTCAGGGCTGAGTGAGGTACCATCCAGAGCACCACAGATATAAAACTTACATCTTATCCAACCCTCACTCCTATGTGGCGGTTTGAATGAGAATGGCTCTTAGAGATTCATATACTTGAATGCTTGGTCTCTAGTTGGTGGAACTGCTTGGAAAGGATTAGGAGGTGTGGCCTTGTTGGAGGAGGTGTGTTGCTGGGGTTGTGCTTTAAGGTTTCAAAATCCCACACCATTTCCAGTGTTCTCTCTCTCAGCCTCACGTTTTTGGATCAGGATGTGAGCTCTCAGCTACTCCAGTGCCATGCCTGCCTGCCTACTCCTATGTCCCCACCATGATGGACATGAATTCTAACCTCTAAAACTGAAAGCAGAGCCCTAATAAACCTCTTTTTTTGGCTTTATCAAGACAGGGTTTCTCTGTAGCTTTGGTGCCTGTCATGGAACTAGGTCTTGTAGACCAGGCTGGACTTGAACTCTCAGAGATCTGCCTGCCTCTGCCTTCGGAGTGCTGCCACCACCACCCGGCTAAACTTGTTTTTATATAAGTTGCCTGGGTCATAGTGTCTTACCATATGATTCGCTAAAACTTAATCTATATTGTGTCCACATAAAACTGCTAAATTTCTTATCATTGGAGGACCTGCGAGTGCCTGCCTACCATTCTGGCCTACTTTCCCCACCTCTCGCAGGAGTGCCTTAATTCTTGCTGCTGTGGAATAACCCAAGCTAGGTGACCTGACGCCAGTGGATTCTGCTCTCTTTTGTTCTCATACAACCCTTGTCTGTAGTGGCATTTTGTTTGTATTTTAATAAATAAAGCTGGCCTGAAGATCAGAAAAGTAAAACAGCCACATTGGCCAGCCTTACAGACCAGGCAGTGGTGCACACACCTTTAATCCCAGGAGCCACACTAGTTGCCATAGAAACCAGGTGGTAGTGGTGCATGCCCTTAATCCCAGAACTAGAGAGGATTATAAAATGGGAGGGGACAGCTCTCAGTCTCAGTCTCATTCTGAGGTTTCCTGGAGGTAGGGTCACCATTTTTGGACTGAGGTCGAGGTAAGAGCCGGTGACTGGCTGCTTTTCTTTTCTGGTCTTCAGGTTAACCCCAATATCTGCCTCTGAGTTTTTATTAATCATACACCACTTGCCCTCCCCTTGGAAGGCAGACCACTCTGTTCCCTCATGCCTTGGTTCTCTCCCATCCCTAAGGGATATTTACCATCATTTCTTGCTCCATGAACTTTAACCAGGCAGACGAAGCAATCTAAGTAGTTTAGGGCTCTGTCCAGAATGGGCCAGCCACCCTGAAGAGAACACGTGGAGCAAGTGACAGTGTGTCAGCTATTTTTGGAAAAGAGGTCTTCCCTGGGTGGCGGTCAGGTGGGGTGGATGAATGGCAGTGTATGAATACACAGAGCAGAGTCATTCAGGGGGACTGAAGTGCTGGGTGAGGGCTGGAGACAGTGAAAGGGAGGAATAGGTCTCCACGTGGAGACTATGCTGAGGGAATTGCTGATTCGATAGATGAACTGGGATGAGGAAAAACATTCTTTTATCATCTTATTCTCTGATGTCAGGGGCTTTGCTAGCCCTAGAGAGAAAAATGCCCCCCTCAGTATATGTTTTAGAAACAGCAGGCAGGGCCACATCTTCCCTATGTAGACCTACACCCCAGCTCTTCCTCACTGGGTACTTGGATCCAGCCACCTGACACCTAGTGTCAGACGTCATCAAGCAGAGATGGCCCCTGTCCTACTAGCCCTTTACTCACCCCTGCCTATCCACTCCCCATCCTTTCCACAGAAGTCACAGTGATGCTCCTGTCCACAGCCCNGACCTACCCGGTGCAGTCCTGTCCTCGTGTGGTCCTGATGCTCTGAGGGAAATGTGAGAAGTGGCCATCTTTCCTTCAGTGGCAGTCTCCGGACCCGTGGGCCTCCCCACACCTCAACAATAATGACAGCATATCTTCAAATGCCTCCCTCCTTGCCAGCCAGCCGGCTTCTGTGACTAGAAGAAAGGCAGAGGAAGTCCATGCTGGAGTCCACACCTCCCTTCCCCTTTAGTACCTCTCCATTCGTTTTTTCTGGCAAGAGAGTATTTCTATAGCAACCTTGTGAGTAACAGTAGCCAGTCTCTTTCTCCAACAGGTGGATCCAGCTAGAATGGATGGCCAGAGAAGGGATGAATGGGTTTACTACAACCATAGCTACATTTGAAAGCAATCCAGGAAAAGAAACCCCAGTACAGATCCTCCACTTCCTCCTAGCTCTCACAGTGAGGGCTGGCTTTCTCTAGGACCTATTTACCGCATTGTGCATGCGTGGTAGACATTTCTTTCTCCTATGACACTCCCACACACCTGCTCTCAGGTGCCAGTGTGGACAATCCGGGTGATTTTTCTCTGCCCTCACATTGAGCAGTGTGCTGGGTGGCTCAACAGTCTCCTGGCCGGTGATTTGACACTTGAGGGCTGTCGCCAGGGGAGCTTGGTGGGCTCAGCTCCAGCTGCTGTGCACAGCTGCCTGGCTGAAGATTCAGGGCCAGGTCTGACATACCGTGAGTAGCTTGCTAGAGCTCAGGAAGGGCAGTTGAGGGCACAGCCAAGTCAGCGGGCCAGGCACCACGGGTGGCGAGCAGCCAGGCCAGGCCAGCACCATTCTAGGCAGCCCATGGCCAGCTGCTCATGGTTATATTTAGCCCCTTACTGCCAGGGACAACAGGACGCTGGGGCTCCCCAGGCCAAGGAACCATACGCCTCCTAAGTGGTCCCTGGCATTGGACATGTGAGATTGCTTTCCATTTTGAGGACATTATTTTAAAATGTTTCCATGAAGGAAAAGAGCGGAAGGGAAAGCTGATCTGGAAGGAGAGGCCTAAAAGGAATGCGGCAACAACAACCGCAAACCCTTGTTTGCATTCCGACGCCGAAGAACCAGCTCCGAAGAGATCACAGGAGACATCTGGGAATTCGCACGCAGGCTGAGAATTAAACGATATTAAAGAATTATTAATTTTGTTGAATGTGATGATACTGAGATTAGATGTCTTAAACTCCTTATCTGCCAGAGACACAAATTGAAATATTTCTGATAAACTGGCACGGTGACGTATGAGACTCACTTGCCGCCCAGATCATGTGTACGAGAGTGTTGGGGGTGGAAGCGCACCGGCTGTGGATGCTACCGCCAAGCTGGGGCTGCCATACATTCATTATTCTTGTCGCTCTACTTTTGTGTGGAGTTGACATTTTCCGTAATCAATGCTAAAAAGGGCTTCTGCCCTTATATTCTTGCCTGAGGCTTTTCTTCCCCAGTCCTTTTTGTCTTGCTTGCTCAGGGAGAATTCCCAGGGGTGGGATTACTGGATCTGGGAACTTCACGAACTTTTTTCCTGGACATGTGCTGTTAGGAGTCCATGGGCAATAAGGACTTACATCGTGGTAGGCACGGGATGCCTGGAGCTGCCGCCTGGCGGCAGAGCTGACACTCGCTGAATTCCCCACCTCTCAGTAGGTCAGTCGCTATAAAACTGTCATGGTATCCCTCACTTGACCCCCCCCTCCAGCTCCTGAATGAAGGGTGAGGCAGGGCACAGTCACTGGGCAGCTGCCTGTGCTGCCTCTGGACCCTAAGAACCTTTGGGATCTTTTGTTTGGAAAATGCTTGTGACCTGCTGGTGATCCTTGTCTCTCCTGATGCAAATCTGTGTGTTGTCCCACAGTTTTCAGTTTTTACATTCTTTAAAAGTGGTATGTAGGGGCTGGGAAGATGGATCAGCGGGCAAAGTGCTGTTCTGGAAGTGTGAGGGCTGGAATCTATGAACCTGCATCTATACTGAGTGTCCATGGCAGCTGCCATAACCCTAGGCTCCAAACACAGAGACAGGGGATCCCCTGGGCAAGCTGGCCAGCTAGACTAGCCGAATCAGCAAGCCCTGGGGTCAGCGAGAGCCTCTGCCTCAGCAAATAAAGTGAAGAGGGGTAGAGGCAGACACCCAGGATCCACACCAAACTCACACACACACACACACACACACACACACACACACTTAAAAAATAGCATGCAGGCAGAAAGCTCTATTTTTACACTCTAGCTATACGTCATCTCTGTCTTTTCTGTTTTGAGATGGGCATTTCTATTTCCAAATAGGTACACTGACTCTGACTGTATCTCGGGTAATTGAGCCTGGATTCCTAGTGTGTCCCCCCAGCTGATCTCTAGTGACCTCAGCATCACCATGCAAGCCCCTTCTGTTTTTCACTCTTGATTGTGAGTGATTCATTGCCCACATCCGGCAGACCGAGTCTTTCCCTCCAGCCTGGTTTCCTTGTGTTAACACATACAGCTACAGCAGCCTATGCCCCATACATGACCATTCTGGCTCAAGATACCACCCCTCTTATTGCCTTTGAGGCCAACAATGTCTCTCCCACCTTCCTCACAATGCCCTGGACCTGGAGAGACAGAGAGGTGAGACAAGGGCTTGAATTCAAATTTTGCTGTGAACTGTATTTGGAGAAATCCTTGACCCTCTCTGAGGAACAAACAGGATGTGACTTGTCGATGAGCTACCATGTACAAACACACTGTATTTAAACTTAGAATTTAAAAATACCCCCTTGGGGTAACAGAGGCTGCAAATTGGTAGGTATGGGGGATGGGTCAGGATACCTCCTCAGGAGGGAGTGGATGTTACCCTTCTTTGAAGAACCCTACAAAGGGTAACTTGCAGGACTGGAGGTCAGCAGCAGCTCAGGTGAAGGGCATGGAGGCACCTCATCTTCAGGCAAGCCATAGCTACTCATAGCCTGTTTCCATGGTTACTGCCTAGGGATGAGATCACCTTCCACACAGGCAGGAGCACCAGGCACTCTGCCAAGGAGATTCGCTAACATGTGGCCAGCATAGTGGCCTCAGGGTAGGGTGAAGCCTTGATATCCCCCCCCCCGCTTGGACAGCAAAGGTGGGAGCCATAGGATATAGGTGGTCATCACAGAGCTGAGCCAAAGCATGAAGTCAGGGCTGCCTGTCCATCCCGGACCATGTGACATGTCAGTGCTGACTCCCAACACAGCAGATTCTGGGAAGGAACGGCAACTAGTCAGGAACGACCACACCCAGCACTGCCTGTGTTGGGTCCTCACCTCGGAGCTAAGTTTCCCTTGTCATAAAGTCCTTTGGAGTCCTAGCTGACAAGGAATGAGGGCTCAGAGCCAGCCATGCAGGCCAGGGAGTGGCAGCTGTGGCGCAGAGACACCATCAACCTCTCATGGGGCCCTGATCTCTAGATGCCATAGCATAGAGCCCGGATCCTATTAGAATGGACCCTGCTGGCCACACCGATGTCATCCCAGGATGATACAGAGGCAGAGGGTTCTGGCATTGCACCAAGCCGGGCAGCTAGGGCATGAGAACCAAAGAGCAAAGTCTGCGCTCTTGGTTTTCTTGTAGGAAATGACAGGAGTGGAGTCTGTTGCCCACTTGCTGAGATGTTTGGAGAGGACACAGAAGGGATTCTCCTGAGACCTTGTTTAGAGCTTGGATGTAGGTAATCTGGCTGTACAAAGGAGGATGGCCTTGGAGAAAGGACAGACAAAGGAGGGTGAGGTTGACAGTGTGTGGTGTGGGAAAGGCTGGTCCGGGGTGAGGCAGGAGGTCTGGTCAGGGGTGACTCAGTCAAAAGCCATACTCCATGTGCTCCTTGTTAGCATTTGGGAGTGACAAAGAAACCTGTTCCTTCCTTAAATAACCTATCTCCACCTGCTTCTGATCTCAGCTGACTCCTGGGATCTCTTTGTAGCCTCACTGATCTGAGCCTTGACCCTGGCCTTCTGTCTCTGAGTGGCCCTTCAGGCTTCAGCCCCTCCCCTATCAAACGGCCTGCTGCCTGGACTGCCCCAGCTTTTCTTTGTCTTGTTATCCTGGCCTGTCTGCTTCTTGCCATTGCTTTGTCGGTTCCTGGTAGACAGGAACCTGGTAGTCTCTCAACTAAGGACCTTGTCCCTAAGGCACATCTGGCATGCTGGAGGTACTTCACCAATGGCTGCCAGAATCCACAAGGCCTTTCTTTAGTTCCAGTTGCCCCTTTGCCACTGATGTGGAGTAGATATTGCCTCAATTCTTTTCCAGTGAGAAAGAGACCTCAATCTAAAGTGACCCAGGGAAGAAAAGGTCGTGACTGTCACGAGGACCCTGGGCTGGTCCCTCAGCTTCCTGTCTGACTGGCTTTATGCTGATGCTTGTCCAGGCCATGAACGTGCAGTTAGTTGGCCCTGTGCCAGAGTGGCTCTTCTATGAGGCAGCCGCCTGCTAACTGCTGGGGCGGGCAGAGACCAGAGCCTGGAGGCTTCTCTGCGGGGGCTGATGTGTGAGGGATTTATGGGTCGCGGTTCGAAATGAAAAGCAATTCAATTCAATCCCAGGGCGGTGAGAGCTTCCCAGAGCCTCGCTAAGTGGGTCTGGAGCAGCGATCAGCGTTGCGAATCTATTAGCCCACACTCGGCATCTGAGTCACGGGGGAAGAGCCAGGAAGCTGCAGCGCCCAGCGGGCTGCACGTCAATTATGCTCCTCTCTGTTTAATTAAGTCATAAAACACACCCGTGTCTGGAAAGGGGCTGGACACCAGGGCTACTATAGCAGTGCAGCTGACCTCTGCTGCCTGCATCACATACTCATAGTCTGGGAGGACACTGAGGGGCCACTCTCTCTACTGTCTGCCTGGGACTCATGTCCCCGATGGAAGCCTGGAGGCTTTTAAGACACTGCCTCCATCCCTCTGGTGCCCAAAGGGACCAAGCAGGAGGGCGGTGTGGCTGAGGCCATGCTCTGGGAGACCACCCAGTTTCAAGCTACTGAGCTGTGTGGTCTATGCCAAGTTCTTCACCTCCCTTTGCCTCAGTCTCTCCACATCCACTGGGAAGGATGGGAACTATCAGCATTCAGGGAGAAGTGGGATGGAGGGTGTGTGGAGAGGTTGCTGAGGGGGCAGGGAGAGAGTGTGGAGAAGCATAGGGGTGTGGAGGGTTGTAGAAGGGAATGGGGGCCACAAAGAGACCTTGGCATATGACATCAATACAGCTAGGATGGAAGTAGCCCAGACATCGGTGCTATCCAGCTTCTGGAAGCAATGCCCTTGAATGTTTCTGGTCTGTCTTTCAGTGGCTTGTGCTACCTGGACTATTAATTATCTCATACATTCTCTTAATTCAGTTCCCTCTTTGAAAAATTAAACAAAAATAACAGTAGAACAGAAGAGCCAGAACCACTGGCCCTAAGGAAAAGGAAACAGTGACTGAAACACAAACAATGCTGGAACAGACCCAGGCCAGCCTCTACTTGGAGGCCAAGGTTTTGTTCTGATTGGTCTCCTTCCTTTAGGAGATTAGCAGGTGCTGGAGGCTTTGCAGTCAGGCCAAGAGCATCTGGGACCTTTCCAGCAAGTGGTGTGATCTGTAGGAGGCCCAGGTTCTTCTGAGATCCAAGCAGGATCTTCAGTGGCGCCTCTGAAGCCAAGATGGGCAAAAGGAAAACATAGCTAGAAGGTGTTACCTGGGAGGGCAGGAGACACAGCTTGATCCAGAGAGGACACGTGAAGGCCCAAGGTCCTTTGGAGCGGGACAAGAATGAAAGGACAGGTTCAACATGTCCATCCCCTCTGCCATCTGGACAGCTCTGTCAAGCCAGGGGTAGGAGCATCTTTGAAAGTCCCCTCTTACTTAGATTCTTCTTGCCACTTGGTAGGTAAGATGGAAAGGAGTGGCTCACAAACCATGGTGGAAAGCAGAACCAGCCTGAGCCAGATCTTGGGGTGCTTGAGAACCTCTGTCCCCAGCACCAGTGAATTTTCTAACCTTTCCAACCTCTACCAGGCCTAGAGGGTCAAAATGCTGGATTATCAAAGCTGGAGTGTTCTATCTGTGAAGAGATCGCTGGGAAAATAGAGTAGAGAGGTCTATGCACAGCATGAAACCCAAAGAGCTGGTCAGTAGGCACCAGGAGTTGTCAGGATGGGGGTGGGGCAGGGTTCATGAAGATCAATTTAATGACTTATCACCAATACACGGCAGCTGCACAGATGCTGGGAGTGAGACCTGGGGCTTACAGGACATGTGCTTCTCTTGTTTTGGACTTCATTTGCTGGGTTGTGGCATGGGTTGAGTTTCCTTTAAGAGGAAGGGAAGAGAGCATTGACAATGGAGGGCTCACAGGAGTCTCATGGGCCATCAAGAGCCACAGGAACTCTCTGGTATGGCTGCTTTCACAAGCTTCTCTTTTGTGAGTCTACTTTGGCTAACATAAAAAGCTGAAATGGGAGGGACCACTGCGGTAAACAGATACATTTATCGTGAATTAATTTGGGCATGCTTACATCCCCCTCAATAGATAGAAAATTAATTACAGTCAAGAGGCTTCTGTAGGTGCTTAAATGGAAGATAAATACATGCAAGCAAATAGCTTTCTTAAAAATATGAGCAGCCTAGGGACAGGCTGCCCATCACCTCTCCAGAGGAACTTGTCTCCCCTCAGGATTTGGTCAGCGGATACACTGTGGATGACAACCTTCTTGGGATGGATGCCTGGCGAGGCTCACTGTTTTCATGGCTCTACACAAAATAGCTAAGGACAAAACCTTAAATGACAAGACAGAGAGTTGGATTGACAATTAAGAGCACTGGCTGCTCTTCCGGAGGACCTGTGTTCGGTTCCCAGGACCCATATGGCAGCTTACAACGGTCTGTAACTCCAGTTCCAGGGGATCTGACACCCTCTTCTGGCCTCCATGTACACTAGGCATACATATGATGCACATATATACATGAGGGCAAAACAGCCATATACATAAAATAAATAAAACTAAAACTAAAAGGTTAAGTGATTTCAAATAGAAACTTAAAAGAGAGGAGTCTTAGCTCAGGACAGGGGCTCTGCATACTAGAGTCGCCTTGCAATGCTTGAGATTAGCTGGCAACTAGGCTGGGGCAAGAGATGTCCAAGTACCCAGGAAGGCATTATGTCTGATGTAGCTGAGAGAAGTCTCTGAAAGACATTGGCATTGCATCAAGGGCTGAGAAATACTCACCCACCCTAGTACAGGAGGCACCGTACACACCAGCAGGGCAGACAGTGAAAGGTAACTCCAACTCTGGGCTGGGATATCTGTCTTCTGCCCTTAGATGTCAGCACTTCAGGGTCTCATTGTAAATTTCAAACAGACATCCTTGTTTCCCAGCTTGTACATGGTCAAGGGTGGGATTTCTATGCCACTCTGGGAATCAGTCCCTTGTGGGGTTTTTGCTCCCTCTCACTGGTGGCTCAAGGAGATGATTTTCCCGGGAAACAGTCTGGAGACCATCACTGAGGTACAGATCTGGCTTAATGTGTATGTTCACTAGCATATATGCATACATTACTCAATCAGCTAAGGTCATATCAAATTGCTGTCCAGTCAGTCTGAATGGCACGCAACCTGTGTTATGTTAGAGTGTACAGAAGAGGATTGGTATGTCTAGGCTGTGTGTCTGCAGACAAAGGGCAGGAAGCAGGGAACACCCTGACTTTGGCATCAAGTTAGAGGGCCTTCAGTTAGCTGGGACTCCATTATGAGTCATCTGGTCTTCCAGAGACTCAGGTCTTCTCAAACAGCTGCAGGAGGTGTTGAAGCTTCTCACGTTCCCTGTCTTCTAGTGACACTATCTGAGCAGAGACTGACCCATCAGTCCCTAGAATTAAACATCTTCCTATCTAGCTGCTGGACTACTAATCATCCATCTGTATAGTTAATATTGTTTGTAACACAGTGCAATCTACAGCCACCATGGAAATGAGCCTATGGGACAGTCCTGAGGGATTTCCTAGATTAGGTTGAGGTAGGGCGTCCCATCCTAGGCTGGACTCCTGGGACAAATAAAAAGGAGTAAGTGAGCTGAGCACCAGCATCCATCTCTCTGTGCTTCTTGACTGTGGTTGCGCAAGCCTCAGTTTCTCTCCATGACCTCTTCATGCCTTCAAAACCTCAGTGACTCTTGTGCTACCAAGTTTGACTACTTCTGGAACACAGCTTGTGTGTGCTGACCCTGAGGGAACACTTCCCAGATTTTTGCCTCAACGATGCTGGTCTCTTCTGAGTCACCACTGAGTTCTTAGCTCCAGCCGACCCTCAGTTGTCCCAGCAATGCAGAGGTTTCACTTCAGTGTTGCTGGTCTCTTATTAGTTATGGCTGACTCTTCAGCTCCAGCTGACCAGGATGACAAAATCTCAATTCAGAATAGTAGACAATGCCATTAGCATCTTTATACTTCCCTCTGAAACCTCACAAGCCAGGCCTCCATCTTCTACACTGCTCTCAACTTTCTTATCTTCCAAGCTCCCACAGAACATCCCACTGAGCTCTCAAAACTCAATGGTTTTTCTAGTCCAAAGTTCCGAAGTCCTTGCACAATCCTCCCAAAATATTATCAGGTCTGTCATAGTACTATCCCACTCTGGTACCAACTTGTCTTAGTTAGGGTTACTATTGCTGCAGTGAAACACCATAACCAAAAAAGCCAGTTGGGGCAGAAAGGTTTATTTGACTTGCATTTCCATATTGCTGTTCATCACCAAAGGAAGTCAGGACAGGAACTCAAACAGGGCAGGAACCTGGAGGTAGGAACTGACACAGAAGCGAAGGAGAAGTGCTGCTTACTGGCTTGTTCCCCCTGGCTTACTCACCCTGCTTTTTAAAAATAGAACCCAGGACCATCAGCCCAGGGATGGGATTACCCACAATGGGCTGGGCTCTCCCCCATCAATTACTAATTAAGAAAATGCCCTCCAGCTGGATCTTATGGAGGCCTCTTCTCCGCTGTGATTTCCTCTTTCAGATAACTCTAGTTTGTGTGTCAAGTGGACACAAGACCAGCCAGCACAGTTCCACAACCCCTTACTCATGTATCATTCATGACGTTAATGCCAGAACCATATGGACTACACTGCCAAGTTTGACTACTAACCTGAGGTGAACCCCTAACCTCTTGAATCACGTTCACATCAGCTTTTCTTTGTTGTTGCTTTATAGGGATAGAAAATGCCTTAGGCCTTTTGCTTTCATAAGTTTGGAAAGCTAGCTGGTTATGCTCCTGCCTTGAGGACACTCCTCCCTTTATTCCAATCTAGGTAAGGCTTCCCCTTTATCTCCTGAACTCTTTCAGCTCCAGCATTGCCTCCAACATTAAGTTTCCTGGTTCTTTTTCCTCTCCAAATTGTACATTTTGTATTTCTTTTTACCTTGCTTACTCTTTTATATTGTAGACCTGCATAAGAGTGATTAATAATAATGATGTGACAGAACCAATATTAGTCTGTCTTGAAATCTCCTCCACCAAAGAAATAAATCCATTACTTTTCAGTTTAGCTTCAAGTAAATTCTTAGGAAAAGGGCAGGAAACAGCCACATTTTTATTTTTATTTTATTATTTTTTTTGCCAAAATATCACAAGAATGGTCTCTAGCAAAGTCGCTAATATCATTCCTCTCTGAAATTTCTTGAGCTTGGCCTCCATAGACCACATTTCTCTAAGCTTTACTGTCTTCCAATATTCTACTAGGATGATCCAATAAGCCCTGCTTACAGTGTTCAACCTCTTTGTCTAGTCCAAAGTTTCAATCTTCCACATTCCTCCCCAAAACATCATGGTCAGGTTTGATAAGCAATAGCCGACTCCCTGACACTAAATCCTGTCTTAAGCACTTTTCTGCTACTGTGACAAAGAACTGTGACCAAGGCAACTCATAAAAGAAAGAGTTTAATTGCATTTACACTTTTCATGATGCTGGAGCAAAGGTATTGTGTCGGGAATAGCTGAGAGTTCACATCTTGATCCACAAGTAGGAGGAACAGAGAATGGGAATGGTATACATGGTTTGAAGCCTCAAAGGCTGCTCACAGTGACATCTCCTCCAACAAAGCCACACCTTCTAATCCTTTCCAAACAGTTCCACCAACTGGGGACCAAGTATTCAAACATGGGAGCCTATGGAAGCCATTCTCACTCAAACCAACACAGTTCTATATTAAAGAAGAATGTGTGGGGTGGAAAAGAATCTAGAGAGGTTTACTACCCCATCAGACCCCAAGACAAACCCAGTTTTGGAGGCCTTCACATCAGTACGTGGTCCATATGGAAGCTGTGGCAGGGAGCTGCTTGAGACAGACATCAAGTTACAGAAGTATTGATTAGACTGTGTGGGGAATCTGTGAAAAAAGTTGAGAGAAATAATTCCATGTAGCCAGCCTCCATCCAGGAAGACCCATGGCATTGATTCTCTCCAATAAGGTCAGTAAATGAGAATGGATTAGATAAATCTGCAATGAGATAAAGACTGGCCAGCAGGTGAGTATCAACAAAGGAGTAAGATGAAGTATTAGTCATATAGGACAAAATGAGGTTCAAGGCAAAAACCACTTGGAAGACTGAAAGCAGACTGAGTATGTGGTTCAGTAGTCTCTGTCTCTCTCTCTCTCTCTCTC
>LOJH01006616.1:16460-32204 GCA_001685095.1 Ellobius talpinus
CTGTAGACCAGGCTGGCCTCGAACTCACAGAGATCTGCCCGCCTCTGCCTCCCGGAGTGCTGGGATTAAAGGCATGCACCACCATTGCCCGTCTTCTTTTTTGTCTTTAAAATGCTTTCATTACCTAGAATCATCTAGCACAGTGTTCTGGTGTTCTCTCTCGGCACCCTTCCCCTCCTCCCACCAAGGAAGAGATAAACTCTGCATGGGTGGGGGACAGTCTTCTCATTTACCATTCCACCACCAGTGACCACAATAGCTCCCTCCAGAGCAGAGCTGCTTGGATTCTGCACAGATGGCACAGCCCCTGCTTCCATAAGCAGCCACCTTGGGCAGAGCTAATGAACTCTGCTCTCTTCTCCTTCACATGATCAGAAGCTTCTTTCTACAGCTTTGCCCGCCCCTCCTTTAGAAATGAAGACTTTTCTCCCACTCCTCTTTTTCTGGTCCAAAGGCGGATGGTAGACACGACAGAGTCGATGGGTGATGAGGCTTTCAAGCTGCTTGCTTCAGGGTCAGAAAGGGTCTAGGAAAGCCTTGCAGTGCCCAGGAGGCACCACTCAGTCATCCTGGACACTTGTGCTCTTAATGACTTTGATAATTTGAGGCAAACCCAAAGGTTGCTGTGACACGTCATTGTGCTGAGTTCGGTACCTGAGTCACATGTGGAGGTGAGCATATTGAGTGAGCCACTGGGCTATTGACAAAGCCAGCATGCTGCTCCCTCCCTACCGCATGGAGAACCAGGTCCCCCAGAGAAAGCCAGTTCCCTCGCTGACGGACGGAGTTAAAGTCCAAGAAAGTGACGGCTCTTAGGCAAAGAACAGTGTCATACCTGATGGTATTTGCACATCTGGGGATTTACAAAGATCTCTGCCATGCTCATCCCAAATGCCAAGTGCACAAAAGGGCACAGAAGGCAAGCTTCCTTGATTTCCCAGCCTCGGGAAAACAACACTGTCTTTCAGTAGGGTGAGGCAGACGTCAAACAAATCTATGGAGCAACTTTTGACAACTTAGAGTGATGGGGCAGCCACTCCTCATCTGCTTTCAGCTGATTCCCTTGGTATTAATCACTGCCAGCCCTGTCCTGCCCATGGGCAGGTGCAGGAAATCAGGTGTCTTGGCTCAGCGTTGGGAGCATGACTCTGACTGAGGTGTTTTCTTCTGTACAGGGCATTGTGGCGTCGAGGTGGGGCCAGTCTGTAGGATCCTGAGACAGAATGCTATCAGCAGCTGGGCGCCAGTACAAGGACACCCATGCTCTGTGTCTAGCTAGACCCATCACCTGAGGTAGTCATTTCAATCCCCAAAGTGCCAGCTGCCCTTCTACAGAGCGGGGACCAGCTCCAAAGAGTTGAATCAGTCTGCTCAGTCTAACATGATGTTAGAGAGTACATTTTTACTGGAGCCCAAATTGATGAGAAGCAACTGATGCTAAGGATTCGAAAAGTCAATCCTGAAGTATCTAAGCAGCACACTCACAAACTTTAAGTCCCTCATGCCCATTGTGATGTAAGCTTGTATCGGAGTCCAAAGAAAGCCAGATGTAGATAGCAGATTCCTTTCAAAGAGCTAAGGGTATACCCCCACCATCCATCTCGAGGGAAAAGGGTAGGGGGTGGTCATGTTTGCCTTCTACCTTAAAACTGAGGAACTGGCCTTCAGGAGTCTACCACCCAAGGGACCATATACTGAACTGGTACTGGATTTTATCCCTAATATCATTATCATGCATATGTGCATATGTAGTGTGTGCGTTGGTGGGGGACATGTATGTGCCACAGCGTGTGTGCGGATGTCAGAAGACAACTTTTGAGAGTTGGTTTTTTCCTTCTACTGTGGGTTCCAGGAATTAAACTCAGGTCTCAGGCTTGTGTACCAAGTGTTTGTACTCATTGGACCAGCTTGCTGGCCCTGGAATTCGTATTGTTTAAGCAAATTTAGCAAAATGCACATTGCTTTCTGATAATAATCTTTGTGCCCAGCTTGTCTAGTATACTTATGAAACCAAGGTGCTTCCAAACAGCCCATGTGACAAGACTTTCAGTTGGCCAAAATCACAGCTGCACCTAGTAGCACCTAGAGAATCTACAATATGAGTGTTATTATCTCTATTTGGCAGATGGGGAAACTGAGGTCACAAAAGGTCAAAAACCTGATTCCACATCACAGAGTAAGTCCTGGGGGGAGCTTAGGCTGTACGCACTCTGGGCTCGCCTACCTCTCTAATCAGTTACATAACCCAATTTCTGTTGGCCACCTGTGTCACCAAGCAGAAATGTGACAGGAATATTTCCTTTCTGCCTGCACCATTCTACACTCCGTTCCAAATAAGGTAGGTGTCCTCAGCCTAGTGAGTGGAGCCCCAATAAGAGGAGATTTTTGCCTGTCTTTCTTTAAATGCTGAGGTAAATCCCACAGCCCCCATTTTCACATACTTCTCACTACCATACCCAAATTTCTGGGCCTCCGAGGCCATGTACAGCCATTTCTCTCTCATCCTTGTGTGGCTGCCTCATGTGCAGGCATGTGTGTCAGAAATTTCAGGGTGGAGAAGGTGAGCAGGATGCTCTTGTGGGGAAGAAGTCAGCTGGGCAGCCAAGCTCCTCGCCAGGTGCCTGGCTGCCGCCACCATTGGGAAGCCCCTGTGGTGATTCACCCCATCTCCTTTCAAGTATAGCCCAGAGGTTTCCAGGGCCACTTGTTTCTGCCAACACTAGGAGAGACCTACAGACTTACCCTGTCACTAACTTGGGACACAGACAGATGAGTAGCCCTTGGCCTGGAGCAGAACTCAGATAAGCAGTGGGTGGTTTGTGCCACGTGACAGCAGCTCCCTTCAGCCTTCTGTGAGGCTGAATGTCTCAGGGTAGAGAAATTGGCTAGCTGGTTCTTCAATTTTTTTTCTATGACAAGGCTGAGAAAAACTCCAATAGGAGTCGTTGGTGATAATGGCTGATTCAAATGGTTATCTATGAGACGGTGATGGTAAGACCAGAGAGGAGTGATTGTGGTGTCCTCTAGGGCAGACAACACTGGTCATGTGTGTGTGTGTGTGTGTGTGTGTGTGTGTGTGTGTGTGAACTTGTGACATGTGTCTGTATCCTCCATTCAGTGTGTGTTTTCTGTCAGCCAGGCACTGTTCTCAGAACAGTCTAACCCCATCACATTTATTATTTCCAGGTAGGGAAACAACCTCATAGAGTTCATGTGTCTCAGCTGACTTCGCACGATTCTGACTGAGGAGAGAGGATTTGTGCGGAGCTCTGATGAGTCTCACACTAGCACCTCCTAGAGTACCAGTCTATTATCCTCCAAATGTTCCTTTCCTCCCCCATCTCCTTTACCTCTTACCTAGGGCCTTCATGTAGCCTTCAAAGTTCTCATTACGCTCCATTTCCCAGGTTCCATTCTGGTCCTTCGTCATGATGGTGGTCTCTGGTCTGATGTAGGCGTTTGGTGACCGTGAAGGGACAGGCTGCAGGGAGACTGTGTTAAACCGAATTGCCTTTATAGCTTAGTTGGCTGGGTGTAAGAAGATAGTGAGGTCAAAGGTCACAAGGCTGACTCAAAGGAATCATCTTTGCCTTTGCACAGTTCAGCAGGTCTGTGGGCAATCCAGGCACAAAGTCCTGCTGTTGCCAGGTGTGCGTGTCCCAGTGACCTCCATGACACACTGCCTTGGAGCAGCTCATTTGTGACTGATGGCCTCCCACAGACGCTCTGGCCTCACATGGAACATTCTATCCAGTTCCTAAGGGAAGCAAACACCCAGTGTCTGCTCCACAGGCTCTGCAGCTCGGCAGCAGCCCAGCATCAGGCCTACCCACCACATCACCAGCGCTCTAACCAGGCTGGTGGAGCTGAGATGGTGGCTCTCACATCCACGGACGTGTGCTCTGTGCCACGAACGACTTGAACTTCATTTTGTCTTAGTTTACGAAAGATCTTGAGTTGTATTTAATAGCCCTCCTTCCACAGGTAAGCAAGGCTCCAGGAGGTTAAATGACAAGCCTATTAGCAAGTGTCTTGTAAAAGACAGAGCCTAGAGAATGGACTGCAGAATGAGACAGAAAGGGCCATTGGGATTCATCACTTGAGGCCCAGCCAGAAGCTTACAGAGCATGCGGTAGCAGTGGGGATTCGTGCCCACACTCAGATTTAAGCGCTTCAACACAACACAATTCCTCCCACCCCCCACCCCACAGGTCTTGCATCCAAGAATGTAAGGAAGGCTGACCTAGTAAGGGGAGTGGCTGGAGACAAGAAAGGATGGTAATTGTGATGAACTAGAAGCCTGGGTGTGGATGAGCAAAGCAAATGGAGGCATTGGTGCTGATGCAGGACCAAAGAGGAAATCCATATGCCCACAGGAGATCCAAACTCTTGTGGGCTGTCATTTCAGTGAAGGTGTATACTAGTCAAAACACACTGAGACAACAAGGAAGTCTGTGTCTTTAGCTTGGACTCTGCATAGGTAGAAAGGATCCGTTGAATGCGGCATGCCTGACTTTGACATGGGTTTAGACTTTGAATTTATACTTGGACTAACTGAAGGGATCCAGTAAGTGTGAAACTACTTTGATACATTTCAATCCAGGCCAGAAAGAGTTCTCTGTGGTAAACACATGTAAAAATAGGTTCAAAATCTGAAAACATTGTGAAGCTTATTACTAAGAGCTAGTCCCAGAAGTAAATGGGTCTCCAAGAGTTTCAGATACCAACTAGAAAATAGATTTTAAATCAATATGGAAATTTATGGAGATGAAAAATTTCCATAATCAAATTTTGGAAAAATTATGGAAATCACCCCAAAATTTAAAAAGGCATAAAATGGTATTTAAAAAAATTACTGCAGGTGTAGTGGCACATGCCTTTAGTCCCAGCACTCAGGAGACATAGGCAGGTGGATCTCTTGTGAGTTCCAAGCCAACCTGGTCTATGTAGCAAGTTCAGGATAGACAGAGCTACGCAGGGAGATTCTGTCTCAAAAATATTGTTAGTATTTTAGAAATTAAAAATATAGTTGCTAGGGGCTACAATACATACTCAGGCACACACACATAAAATAAATAAAGATATCTTTAAAATATATGGTTTCTAAAATTAAAAAGGCAATAGATGGTCTGAACAGTTTATTAAATATAGCTGAGGAGAGTATCTGTAAAATGGAAGACCCAAGAAGTTTACTCAGAGAGTAAATGTGCTTTTAGTTTTTATCAATTTGACCCAGCCCTAGACATATTGAGATATTGTCTCCAGCAGACTATCCTGTGGGCAAATATTGGGGGCATTTTCCTGATAAATGATTGATGCCGGAGGATCTAGTCTGCAGTAGGTGATGCCATCCATGGCCAGGTGGTCCTGGGTTGTATAAGAAAGCAGGCTGAGCAAGGCAGCCAATAGTGTTCCTCTGTTATGGGATTCCCATCTGTATGCTGTGATATGTTTTATTACCATTGGTTAATAAAGAAGTTGCTTTGGCCTATAGCAGGGCAGAATATAGCAAGGTGGGAAATCCAAACAGAGATAGTGAAGAAAAGAAGGAGGAGTCAGGAAGACATCATGTAACTGCTGAAGGAGAAAGACGCTGGGACCTTACTGGTAAGTCACAGCCTCATGGTGATACACAGATGAACAGAAATGGGTTAATTTAAGATATAAGAACTAGCTAGGAATATACCTGAGCCACCATCCAGTGTTATAATTAATATAGCTTCTGTGTGATTATTTGGGTCTGGGGAGCCAGGAAACAAAAAAGAGCAGACTCCATTTATATTCCTCCGTGTTCTCAGCTTTGGTTTCTGCCTTGAGTTTTGCTCTGACTTCCCTCATTGATGGACTGTGATTGGGATATGTAAGCCAAGTCAATCTTCTCAAGTTATTTTTAGTCAGTCTGTTATTACAGCAATAGAAAACAAAGATGGTACTAACACAGAAGATACAGTGGAGAAAACTCGAGAAAAATTCAAAATCCTCCAAGCAGATAAAAAACAACAGATCATCTCTAAAGATACAGCAATCAGATTGGTTTCAGGTTTTTCAACCTGAATTCTGGTAGAATATAGCAATGGAATACTACATTCTCACAAGGAGGGAAAATATTTTTAAACAAGAATTCTATACCCAGATACCTATCACTTAACTATGAAGGTACACACACAGATACACAAACACAGACACACACACACACACACACACACACACACACACCAGTCAGTCCATCAGCCATGGCATAATGCCCAAAGTGAACCACAAAGCCAAAATATTTATGTTGGATGTACGATGCCAGCAGCATGAAGGATTCAGTACTTCCTGGGTTAAGTCACCACATGTCAGCCTGCAAACCTCAATGTCAGAATGCTTGAGCAGGAGGAAAAACATCCTTTGAAATCATGCCCATTACTAATGGACAATTACTAAACTTTATCCCATCCTAGAAAAATCAATAAAAACTTGTGACTTTTGTTGTTGCTGCTGTTGTTGAAGTGAATTACCTGGTTACCACTGGTCAGTGCTCCTTTTGACTCAAGCTGGCCAGCTTAAGTTGAGGTTTCAATAAAGGAACCTTGTTCGTAGTATGTGACTTGGCTTTATCTCCACTACTTCAGAGGGGTAAGATCCTGTTGTCTTGCTTCAAACTCAGCTATGTTTGTCTAACAACTGTCCAGATTGCTGCTTTTACATTTTTGGCAATTAAGAACCCATATGATACAGCACCATAACCCAACACCATTGACAAATGACTCACTTTTTATTAACATCTATGTACGACCGATGGATGTCTAGGAGGGCCCAAAAGGCTTGGCGTCTTTGTCTTCACGTTGCAGCTCTCCCCTTTGCAAGCTCAGCCTTGGACTTAGAGCTTCGTCAGCTGTTTCCCCTTGGAACACGTATGTGAGAAGCGGGCTGAGTGGCATGTAGTGACTGTGGCTCGGAGGTTGCAATGGGTGGGCTACATGCTTACGAATTATCTTGAAAATTGACAAAACCGCTCCAGAGCCATGGATTCTGAGCTGTGGCCAGGATCCATGTCCTCTGGAGAGTACAGCAGAGCACAGGCTGTTGAGCTCCTCCCCTGAGGAGGGCAGAGTGAGACCCAAGAATGGGCATTTCTAATAAATCTCCAGGTGCCAGTGCCCCTGCCCCAGGACCACAAGTGAAATTATTGTCTAACAGAATGGAAGAAAGAGTCACTTCCTGGTCTTGACCCCTGGGCACTCACCTACCTTGAGTTTCACATTTATTCTCTAGTCATCGTAAGAGACACAGAGACAGAGCAGAGAGACAGAAAGAGAGAGGGGCGGAGAGAGCATACTTGTTCATGAGTGTTTGTGTGTGAGCATGAACATGTCTGTGGAGACCAGAAGATGATCCTGGGCAGCATGCCTCCTCAGGTATCACTCCTCTTATTTTTATTTTTATTAGAATTTAATTTTATGTGTGTGAGTATTTTGTCTGAATGTTATGTGTGTGCATCGCCTGCATGCCTGGTGTCTGTGGACGCCAGAAAGGGTGTCAGACCCTCTAGAACTGGAGTTTCAGATGGTCACTAGCCACCAAATAGATGCTAGCTAGGAATTCAAGTTGGGTCCTCTGCAAGAGCAGCCAGTGCTCTTCACTGTGAAGTCATCTTTCTAGCCCTACCCATCTTGGTTTTTGAGACAGGGTCTCTCACTGGCCTAGGGCTTTCTGATTAGGATCAGGTGACCTCCAGGGTCTGTGCCAGTTATAAATGGTTAGAATGCCTGGTTTGTAAATGTGGGTTCTGGGGTTCCAACTCAGGTCCTCATGCTTGTGTAGCCGACAGTTTATCTACTGGGCCATCTCTCCAGTCCTGTCATTTTAAAAATTTAAATAGAGAAAAAGACCGATAGACTCTTAGAAGGGTTCCTGGCATCTACTAACTGTTTAGGATGGCAGCGGTGGTATGGGGCCACCAACCAAGCTGCTGGCAAGGGCCTGATTTATCATCACCCTTCCAAAAACCAGAGCTTTCGTATCCCATGGTTTCTGATCTGTGTACAGAGGACAGGCAAACTAGGAGGAAACGGGCTGTGAGTGAGAAAAGCAGTGGCCACTTAAGCACTCAGCCATACAAGTCCACAAAAGATCACGTTCCTCACACATGGTCACAGAGCCCCGGTAGCCCGCCCTCCCTCCAACTCTGACCATACCTGAGTGCATCCCATTTTGCATCTGCTTACCTTTGGGGCATCCCTGAGGTGACTTTTAAGCATGGGAAAAAATTGCCAGCTGTAACTAACCTGCAAGGAATATTCTGGAGATCAGAGGAAGAAAGGCAGGCCAATTGCAAGAATGAGCTCAAGGAAGGGCCCAGGCCAGTGTGAAGTCTTCAGCTGTGCCTGCCAGCCGGCCTAGGGAAGCTCCCTCTACCAGGGCAGCCTCACCCAGCCCTGCCCAGGTCCTCCCAAGTATGCCTTGCTTTTTTCCTCCCTCCTCACTGTTTTTTTTGTTCTCCTGTATTGAGGCTCAAACCCAGGGACTTCCGCATCCCGGCACAGTTCTCCACCTCTGAGCTCTTCCCAGCCCCCTCCTTCCCTCAGAATGAAGATGGCTCTAAACTGGATGCTGCTCAGTGCCTCAGGGAAGACGCCATCCCTGCCTGCCTCTCCTCTGGGGTGATGCCCCTATGATTCCAGCCCAGCTGCATGTGCTCTCTGCGGAGATCATAAAGTCCATGCGTTTGTCTTCAGACCACAGGAGGAAGGCAACCTGGGATTTCTTTGAGTCAGAGGCCAGGCTGGGCCTTGTCTCAGCCTTTTATGTACCTGGTGCCTTAACCATTTGCATTCCAGAAGGGAGAGCAGGAGAGCAAGGAGGTCATAAATTTCCCCCACCTCTCCCCCACCCAGGACCCAGGGCTCACATTGCCCTGGCTTAGGAAGAGTCTTAGTGGTTTCTTCAGAGAAGGCAGGAGCTGAGGGGTTCAGTCCTAACCACCCTTTTCCCTAGGGGTGCTCCTTACCTCTCCAGGGGTACTTGAAAGTTCTACCCCCAGAAACTTCTATTCCCAGCACCGCAACCCCTTTCGCCAGATGCAAGCGACATCTTGCCAGGTAGAGTTGGGTTATGGGTCTCTGAGGGCTTAGGCACACACTTCACTTTCCCCCGTGCTTAGTGCCTGCAGTGTGGTAGCTGAGGAACATGCCAATGCAGGTAGAATGGGCACAGCTTGTTAGGGGTGTGACCAGGGTGGGACTTTCTGGGACATTAAGTCCTAGCTCGAGGCATCTCCTGGAGCTGGAAGGACAGAAGAACTTTGATTACAAATGGTTCTGTGAACTATTAGCAATTCTTCTTTTCAATACTTCAAACTAAATAAAAGCATCGGTGAGCTGATCAATAAGATATCGGTCCGTGCACTCTCCCCGCATTTATCAAATGTGTTTGTTTGATGTCCTAAAATCAATGAAGATGCACCATTCAAAAACTTCTATATACAGTGTTATGTTCCAGCAAGTAGTTTGACCCATGATCAGAATGACAATCGTGACCTTTTGTGTCCTGAGTATGTGGTCTGTCTTAGGTCAATAAAGAGGGGGTGTCACTGAATTTTCACTTCCAGGATGATGAATATTAGGTTCAGAAAGGTTAGATGCTTTTGCAAAGGCCACATAGGTAGTAAGAAGATCATGGATTTGAACACAGAACCTGTTCTGTCTGGTTTATCTAGCCTTGTTTCCCCAGGTCCTAGGACTCTCTGTGTCCTATTAGCATCACAAGTGATTCTGATACCCAGCAAAACATGAGAACCAAGTGTGTATTGTATACACCAAAGCATGATGGAGCTAGGAAGCAATGAGGTAGTATCTGTGATATAAATAGGAACAGAGCATGCGTACGATCCAGGACAGGTGGAGTGACTGTCACACAGGCTCCCCTGGGACTCCACAGTGCAGGTGCCACCCTCTGGACTTGGGAGAGCCAGGCCTCTGGAATAGACACAAGGGATGGCCATGGCTGTGGCTGCCCTCCCCTTGGTCCTCAGGACAGACACTGGGGGATGGGGCTTGAGTACCTGTTTAGATCAAAGCTGGGTTGCTGTGAGGAACCCCAGTGCTGGTCGCTCACTGCTTTTCTTGTTAGCTGTGACCCGATGAATGCCTGTCAAAAGCACTTCAGGGAGGAGAAATTTATTTTGGCTCTGGCTTTGAGGAATTCTAGTTTATTGTGGTGGGGAGTCCTTGTGGCAGGAGTGAGAGGAAGCTGCTCATACTGTGTCCACAGTCAGGAAGCAAGGAGCTATGAACCACGGTGGTGCACAGACAGCTGTCTCCTTTGTGTTCAATTGAGGACTCTAGTCCACGGAGGAGTGCTACCCACACCTAGGATGGGTCTTCCCATCTCCATTACCCAAACTAGACAATTTCTCACTGCCATACCTAGGGATTTGTCTCCCGGATGATATCAATGTCAACTATCACACTAAACCCAGCCAGGGACAACATTTTCCGAGGTCACTGGAACCAAGGAAGTCTGCTCTTGCTGACGGGTGGAACACCAGCCACAGGACTTCTGAGAGTCTCTAGGCAACCCTAGTGCTTACAGGCTGTGTACTGGCTGGTTTGTGTGGCACCTTGACACAAACAAGAGTCATCAGAGAGGAAAGAGCCTTGGTTGAGGAAATGCCTCCATGAGATCTAGCTTTAAGGCAGTTTTTCAATTAGTGATCAAAGGGGGAGGGCCCAGCCCATGGTGGTTGGTGCCATCCCTGGGCAGGTAGTCCTGGATTCTATAAGAAGGTATGCTGGCCAAACCATGGGAAGCAAGCCAGGAAGCAGCTCCCCTCCATGGTCTCTGCATCAACTCCTACCTCCAGGATCCTGCCCTGTTTGAGTTGGGTCCTGACTTCTTCCATGATGAACAGCAATGCTGAAGTGTAAACCAAATAAACCCTTTGCTCCCCAACTTGTGTTTTGGTTATGGTGTTTCTTTGCCACAGTAGAAGCCCTAAGACAGGCTGGGTGTGAATTGACAGACTTGCTTTCAGCTTCAGGCCTCAGTGGGAAGAAGGTAGAGGAGATGCATCGGTCAGGTTTGTGCATCTGGGCCGTGTCTTAGTTTTCCACATACATGTGCCCCTTTCTACTTTTACTCCAGATGGCAGGGAAGGAGAGCAGGGAGGACAGAGGAGGACAGAAACCCTCACTACTCCCTGGTCACAGTGGTTGGAAGGAGACCCTTGTACCTTTCCTTCTTTCCCTCCACTTTTAGCAGGGAGTGAGCATCAGAGCCAGGGCCAATCCAGCCTCCCTCACCTCCCCTGGAGCAGGCTTGCCTGGTTTTCCCCTCCAAGACAGTTGGGATTCTGGTGGCTGTCCATCATTACACTCTCCCTGGGATCTGCTTCCGGTTAACTGTGCCTCATCAAAGGAATACCTGACATTTCACCTAATAAATCGTGTGGGTGCTTCCACCAACCCATACGATCTGTTTGCTTTTTATTTTTATGTTTGTATTTTTTTTGCTTGAGCAGTAACATATTTGCATAGCTCTGAATTCAAGCGCTACTCAATGAAAGAGGATGCAACATGGCCCACCTGTGTTCATTTCCCACGGCAGCGGCTGCCGGAGGCACCCACTCACGCTGATTTCTGGTGCATGCTTCCAGGGTCTGCTTATGCACATACGATTGAATTCAAAGGCATGTTTTACTTCTTGCCTTTTAATCCAAAAAAGTAAAATACAACTTTCTTAGCTCATTTTATGCTGCTGATCCAGACAACCCAACACAGTAATTTATAAAGGATAGAAATTCATTCCCTTGAATTCATCCCCTCATGGTCTGGGAGTTTCAGAGTCTTGGCAAGTTCAAGATCAAGGAGCTGGCATATGGCAAAGATCTTCTTTCTGTATTCTTACCTGATAGAAGGTGAAGGGGGCCAGGGAAGGCAAACCCGCCCCTGCAGGCACTTTACAAGGTATCAGTCCACATCTGGACAGGGTGAGTCCTTAGGAGCCAGACACCTTTTAAAAAGCCCACCTCTAATACTGCTACATCAATTAGGAAGTTTTCAATATATGGGTGAGGGGGAGCATGTTCAGGCAGGAGCAACAAACTTGTTGTTATGGCTTGGGTATGAAGTGTGTCCTATACTCTTATATATTGGGAGGTCAGTGGCCAATGGCTGGATCCTGACTTAATCAATCCATTGATCTTGGTGGAGTCATTATATGGTGGCATCATAAGGAGGTGGTGAAAAGTGAGAAGTGGGGTCTTGTTGGAGGAAGATAGGTCACTGGGGTCATAGTTTGTTCTGGTTCCTTCTTACGTCATTACATCTACTCTGCTCCCATCTGCATGAGGTGAAGTGTTTCCTCCCCCAAGGCTCTTGTAACCCAGCTGTTCTGTCCAATTGTATAAGAGCCTTAAGCTCTTTAAATCTGCAAGCCAAGGGACCCGCCCCCCACCTCCATTGCTCTTTTAGGTGTCTTGCCACAGGGACCAGAATACTTGGGCCCATGTTTGTCCTTTTACTTAACAGCTCTTGACAGATTGTCCTTAGCACAGCAGAAAACATCCATGTTCTCTCTGATTATGCAGAGAACCCACAACTTACAAGTGCCACAATTAAATTAGCCACTTGAAGCTGCAGGTCATTGGGCTGCTTCCTTTCTGGCTTGTAATTGTGAGCAGTGCTACTCTGATCTATTTTAAACTAGTATTTTGGACATACGATAGCAAACGTCAGAATAGTTTCCATGTAGGCTTTCCTGATTTGTGACTATTTTGACAGGTCTGATCCCAGTCTTGACAGCTCTGTATGTTATCAGTTTAAGTCATTTTGCCAGTCAGATATATTTCTAAATGTTGTCTTTGTTTGGGTGTATTTCTTTGATTCTAAGTCCTAAGTGTTTTCAAATAGTTTTCACCTATTTCTGTGAGTAGCTTTATGTCCTTTCTTCATTTTATAGTGGGTTGCTAGTCTTTTTATTGATTTTAAAAGTTTTTTTTAAATATTAAGGAAATCAATACATAATTTATTTATTTATTTGTTTATTGAGACAGGGTTTCTTTATGTAGCCCAAGGTCCTGGAATTCTCTCTGTATACCAGGCTGGCCTCTAACTCAGAGATCTGCCTGAGTGCTGGGATTAAAGGCATGCACCAACACCGCCCAGCTAAGGTAATCAATCTTAATGTATAACTTAGAAATATTTTCCTCAGTGTCTTGTTTGCATGTGAGCTTTTAAAAATAATACTGTCCCAATATTTTTCTCCAAACAGTGCATGTAGTTATTATATAAAAGTCAGGTTATGTGGCGCGGAGGGAGGGGGTTGTCATATCACTAGGCCCTGAGTTCCTGCCTCTCAGAAGTGTCTCTTTCCAGTTGTTAGTAGTTGTTAGTAGTTTATCTAGAATATAAAGTCTACATTTCAAAATAATAAATTTCTATTACTTTATTATTCTACTTTTAGACATTTCCTATTTATACTGTCAGTGGATGTATAAAAATGTAATACTTTTATTCCACCCCTCCCTCCCATTTATACTCATATGTTACATATAATTTTAATTCAATTTTGGTGAGGTCAATAACCAGCATTTATTATTTTGGTGAAAAAGTGTTTGTGATGGACCTCAATAATTCTTGTCAGCTCTCTTTCCTGGTGTTATCAATGGCCACAAAATTTTGTAGGCACAAAATGGCTAACACTTAAAATCCCACCTTCTTCCAGCTAATCCACATCTTTGGCTGTCTCTTTGCAAACTCTCTAGAGTGCTGGGAACTTCTTCCGTTGGGAGCCAAGCATCTGAATCCGACAGTTTCTTCATCCTCCTTGCAACATTTCTGCTGAGGTTGCTCCTCAAACCAAGAAGATGGTGCTGTTGGTGTCCTTGAATCCAGAGTCCCATGAAATAATTTCTTGGAGAGTAAACTTGTGATTCTTAAAGGGAGTAGGTAGGCTAGTTCATTTTCTGCCTGAGCTAACTTAAAAATCTGCAATATTTGATCTTTGTTTTTGCTTTAGAGTTAATTTTTTATTTTTTTAATATTTATTTATTGATTGATTGATTTTGCTGTTAGTCACCACACTGCTGGGACATCTGCCTGCAACCAGTGGCTTCCTCTAGAGTGTTGTGGGCAAACTGGATTGGTTCTTTGTATCAGCTTCCTTCATAACCTCTGGGCTTCATCCAACCACACTCCAGTCTCCCCACCCTTCACTTGCTGCTCTTCTCTCTGTCAGGGCTTTTGCTTCTGTGAATGAGTGTCATCTTTCATCTTTTGTGAATTTTTTTGTTAGCATGTTAAAGTTAATGGGTGGTTAATAGCCTCACCTGTCATTTAGGTTGTCCTTGTCCTACCTGGGTATGTCCAAATAGGATTATTTTCCAAGTCTGTTGTTGTGTGGCTTTGTTGTGTGGGGAAGTAAACGAATGTCTATGTACTCCACGTGGGCACCAATGACAAACCAAAGGAGCGAGCCTGCTGAAGGCTAGGTTGGTGCCCAGTGAATACTTAGATGAGCACAGCTGAGGGGTTATTTACAGGAACATGAATGATGCAAAGCCCTGCATTACTGGAAAGCTCCACCTCACATGTGTGATGACTCAAGAAAATTGCGTCACTACACTCTTGCATCACGGGAGCTCCTGTGCACCCTCAGGAAGCTCTATCGAGCCGTCTCTTCTCCCCAGCAGCTCTTCATTGCTTATGGAGAAGGGGCTTGATGAATCGTACCTTTCATACCTAATCAAGTCTTGCAAACTTCGTCAGCGGGCTGCACAGTACCAGCCTCCCTCGGCCCTCTAGGAGGGAGTATTTCATTTTGGAGGAAGCAGCTTCACGGCACTTTATCTTTTACTTTGATTTTTTTTTATTTTTACCTCATTTTCATGATTTTTCTGAGCCTTGGATAGAGTGATACAAATGTCTGATTTATTTATTTCTGCGTGAGTGAGTGTGTGCGTGTGCTTGTGTGTGTGTGTGTGTGTGTGTGTGTGTGTGTGTATGTGAACAATCTCTACTTCCAGTGTCCTTTCTTTCAGAGTAGAAAGGCACATGGTCAGTTTGGTGGGGTACCCTATTCGCCCACCTCTATGCGAATCTTTTTAAATCTGTGCTGTTCTGCTTGTTGTTTAGCTTTCTTTCCACCCCTTTAGTAAACCATTGTTTAGATTCAAAGCCTTCCAGGTGCTGACTACCACAGCATTTGGTTTTCTGTTTATTTTCCCATAGGAACATTGGTTCTACACAAAGCTCTCCCTGACTGGCTTCAAGAAACCCAGAAAACCGTTCCTTTCCTTCCTCCCTTCCTTCTACCTGCCTTCTGCCTTCTTTTCCTCCTTCTTTGCTTCCTGGCTTCCTTTCATTTCCTTCACTTTATGAACCTATTTACATGTTGGTCTAAATTATTCAGATTCACCACCAACAAGTGTTGTCGGGTTCTGTCCTGCCCAGTTTCCGCAATAGTTAAGTTCCAAAGAAATCACACAGAGGTCTACATTAGTTATAAACTGATTGGCCCATTAACTCTTATAACTTATATTAGGCCATTATTCTTGTCTATGTTAGCCCCATGACTCAGTACCTTTTTCATCAAGGCAGTCACATCTTGCTTGCTCTGTGGCTGGGCCAGGACTGCAGAGGAATGGGATTCCTTCTTCCCAGAATTCTCCTGTTCTCATTGACCCACCGCTACTTCCTGTCTGGTTGCCCCGCCTATACTTCCTGCCTGGCTACTGACCAATCAGCATTTATTTAAAATATA
>LOJH01006617.1:6297-32203 GCA_001685095.1 Ellobius talpinus
GTGTGTGTGTGTGTGTGTGTAAAGAAGATATCCTTGGGGGCTGTTCTTCACAAAGCGAGGAGCCATCCACCTCTTTCTTCTGAGATAGAGTCTCCTATTTCTTGGAGCTGCCAATTGTGTTAGGCTGTCTGGTCAGCAAGTCCTGTCTCTGCCTATCCAGTACTGGGATTTCAGCTATGTACTAATGTCCCTGTTTCGTTTAGTTTAAATATGAGTTCTGGGGTTCAAATCCAGGTCCCCATGCTTACAAGGCAAGAATTTTACTGTCTGAACCTTGGTTTTGGGATTCACAGATGAGGATTACCATTGTTTAGTGTGAATCACTGTGACCTTGTATGAGTGTGTGTTCACGCAATGTGTGGCCCCCATGTCCAGTTCTAAAATGTCTTCATTACCCCCCAAAGCAAAACCCATGCTTGTTCCTGGGCCCCGAGATACAGAAACTTAACTCTGCCTTCAGTAGTTTTCTGGCTTGGGACTGTTGGCACAAATGGGTTTACACCCCAGTGTCCTGTGAACCTGGCCTCTGTCTCCTGCCCATCTCTGACCTACATCTGCAAGGCAGTGCCTGTCATAACCCCGTGGAGTCACACGGGGCTGCATCGTGAAGCACCCATTGCCACGCACTCTTTCTCCACAGGCAGATGCTGACTTCGCTTCTGCAAGCTCGGCTCTTGTAAACACTCACAGGCATTTATTCTCAGCTCTGCGGCCGATGCTGAAGAGCGTGGGGGGGGGCTGGTCATGTGGCAACTGAATGTAAGTTTACCAGGACTGTTTAAATTATCCATCCCCGAGACAGACCCAGCTCACTAACCTAATTTGGAATTACACATGTGAAGCACGTCATATTTATAATTCTTTATGCCAAAAAAAATTAAGTTAGGTCAAAGATGACTGAACGTGTGCTTAGACAGAAGCCGAAAGCAGACCCTTAGCCCGCCTGGGACGACTCTCGGCAGAGCTGGCCTGTCTAGGGTTTCTGCCGGGAAGCTGGGACCACAAGCTGTGTGAGTCATTCCTATGGTGCCAGCTGAGCCCCTGGTGACACTTCTTTTACTTCATGCACAAACTAACCCAGTGAAGAAAAGAGCCATGCATGGCAAAGACTTCCAGAGCTGGGAAAGGGCCAAGCCTGGAGTGAAAATGTCCTCAAATGACAGAGTCACTGTGGATATGGGCAAAGGAACAAACCCAGTCCTTACATTCTGCAAGCAACGCTCAGTGTCTCTGTTTCTAGGTGGCTTCGTCCAAAAAGCAGTCTCGCTGTCTCTCAGCCCTGTAACCAAAAGGCTTCCAGACACGACACATGTACCCTCCATTTGACAATGTAGACAATGGGGTTTGTATGTGGACAGCTGTGTTCACAAACCCTGCTTGGACACTGGGACCAAGGTGCGGATAGTTGAAACCCTATACAGACGTCATTAACTTTAGAGGTCTGTGGTGCATGTAGGCAGAGGCAACAGTCTGGGGACGCAAAGGCTTTGTGTGCTGCGACAAGGAGTAGACCTCGTCCTCTGGGACAAGGGGGCTGCAGCAGAGCTGCAAGACTGTTTGCCAGATGGGCTTCTGAGAACAGGTTGTAAAGGAGGAGAGAAACGTGATCGGAAGCTGATAGATCAATCACCAGAGAAATCATGATGAAGGAAGAGCCATAATCACACAAACATGTCAATAAACTGAGTGATCCAGGATGTGTCTTGAGCCAGGGTCACCAGCACAGCCACTACGGGAAGAGTGGAATGTAGCATACCACAGTCCCAAGGTGCCACTGGCCCAAGGCACATCCTGGACCAACCAGGAGTGTTCATCTCTCTGCACAGCCATCCTCTTTGCAGGAAAGATGTGACCTTCTGCTCCAAGACCTAATGTGACCACGGCTGCCCTCTAAGGAGCTGCTGAAGGCCCGTCTAGGGCCACTAGTACTCACCCCCCGCGTGAGCCTTGTTCCTTTGTTCCCAGTCCCAGCTAAGGAAATCACCGGCCTGAAATCTCTTGTGGCCTTCTTGTTTCTGGTACTCACCTCACTATAGCTCACATGCCCTGAGTGACTCTCCAAGTGACTATCTCCACTTCCCTTTTACTCCCAAGGCTTTCCAACAAGACGTTAGTGTCCCTGCCTATAGAGGACGGACAGAATCCCCTTGCAAACCCCTTGCAAAAAAATTCCTTTGCCATCTCTGGGATTTGTGATTTTTTTTTTCAAGTGAGAAAGAAAACACTCGAGAACTTTGACCAAGTTCCAGGCCATTTAGATCAATCCAGTAACAGAGGTAGCACGTCCAGTTTGGTGTCTGCAAGTCCCAGCACTCTGTTCTCCCAAGTGTTTGGCACCCACAATTCTCCTAATGGCATGGAGAATCACAGCTACTTCAAACCTGCATCGCCAAGTCTCTGAAGCACAGCCTCTATGCAGCCTACTGCCCGGTCCTCCCATGCACTCAACAAGTTTTTATGTTCCAACAAGCAATGACTTGTATGTTTGTTTTTAATGCCAAGTCGAAAGAAAGTTCAACTAAAATGCTCCATGCTCGATGGGACATTGCTGTTTGTAGTCTCCCTTTATATAAGGTTTTACTGGGGTGCCTTTTGTGATAGGACACCACCTGAGAAGGGGGGCAGTCCTTATTGGGAACCGTATGCACCCCATAGTGTCTCTGCATGCCCAGTCATGCTGGAACCTTCTTCTCACACCCGTCTTTCTTCACAGCCTCCTCACCACTCCCATGGTCTCTAATCCCCTCTCCTTCTAAGAGCTACACTGGCAGAGGATTCAGGGAAACACCCCAGGCAAAGACTTGGTCCAGGAGACTGGGGAATCCTTGAACGCACCTCAGTTCTTTATCAGACACAATGCGAGCCTGTCGTGGCTTCACTCTACACATGAGGAATGATGGCCCAGCACAGACACTTGCTTCTCCTCTTTTTAAAACAATATTTTATTTAACTTTATTTTATGTGGATTGGTGTGAAGGTATCAGATCCCCAGAAACTGGAGTTACAGACAGTTGTTAGCTGTCATGTGCGTGCTGGGAATTGAACCTGGGTCCTCTGGAAGAACAGCCAGTGCTCTTAACTGTTGAGCCATTTCTCCAGCCCCCACTTGCTTTTCTTCTAATATCTTTGTCTGATTGTAGCATCATACTGAAACTAGACTAGGATGGGAAGAACACACACACACACACACACCCCTTTAGTCCCTGAAGTTTATGTGGAACTCATGTAATCCCTCAGCAAAACCATCCATGTCTGCTGTTTTCTTTACGGGAGTTTTTCTAATACAGATTCAATTACCTTAATAGTTATAGTGTTACTTGGTTGTTTACAGGTTTTCTTGTTTGTTTGGTGTGTGTGTGTGTGTGTGTGTGTGTGTGTGTGTGTGATATGCCTGGTATGCCTCTGCACACAAGCAGTGCAGAGGAGGATGCTGGGTGTCCTAATCAATCTCTCTCCACTTGTTCGCTCAAGAAAGGCTCTCTCATTGAAACTGGAACCACGCTAGCAGCCAGCTAGCTCCAGCCGCCCTTCTCCCTCTGCTCCCCACAGCACTAGGGCTATAGGCATGCCTGTGCGCACCTGACTTTTTACATGGGTTCTGGAGGTTTGAATACAGGTTCTCCTGCTTGTTTAGCAAGCACTTTGAGCCAGTGCGATATCTCCCTAGCCCTGAGTTTGGGGAAGTTTTTACCGCTGATAGTTTCTGACTTTTTGGAGAGTTGTCAATGTCATCTAAGTTATAGACTTTATTGGCATGAAGTGTCCTAGGAGTACCTACAGCTATGACATCTCTTTCATCAGTGACCTTGGCCCTTTCCCCTCCCCGACCAACCTGACTCCAGGTTAACTTTTGTGAATGTTTCTAAAGGGAGCTGTTCGCGGCTGAGGCAATGCTCGTAGGGGCCAATTCATACATTAGTGCATCTTCAGAGTGTCCTTCAGGGGGGAAGAAGCTTAGCATGCTCCCAAGGATTTCCACCCACCACCCTTCATCTTGAGTTGTGGCCTTACACCAAAGGTGCAGCTCTCCCACGTGAACATGTATAGACACCTCAGATCAAACCCCAAGGCTTCCTTTGTGCGAGGAAGGCGTAGCTTTGGAAGTAGGTCCTGTACTCTCGTTACCTGCTGCTGGTAGTTAAATCTGTCTCTACTCTTTATTTCTTGGCAGTGCTGGTTCTGGCTCCACGCTCCCTCACCAGGCTGTGAAACACTGAGCTCATTACCAAGCCGCTTCCAACTTCATTCATGAGCGCTGGTTTTGATCTTCTCGCTTTCCTACCTCGTTTTCATCCCCTGCTTTCCTGGATAACTTTAACTGCCCATTGAACGCATCCTAGAGTCATTTGAGAAGGCAATCTCAGCTGAGGGACTTACCAGATCTCATTGGCCTGTCAGCATGTCATAAGGGTTTATCTTGACTGTTAACTGATGTAGGGACCAGCCCACTGTGGGCAGTGCCATTACCTGGACGGGTGGTCCTGGGCTGTGAGTCTGCTAGGGAACCAAGAAGCTGCATCCGCCACAGTTTCTTCCCTGACTTCCCTCAATGATGAACTGTAGCCCGAGCACTGAAATAAACCCCTTCTGCCCCTAAGATGCTTCTGGTCAGTGTCTTATCACAGTAAGTAACACCTACTTTCTAAAGATAGGAGCTAAGGTCACAGATCTGAGACCTTTGCCAGTGTAGGTTTATGGTGACATGGCTTTCCCTCAATCCTTCCTTCCCCACTGCTTATTAAATATACTTTCAGTTCATGACATCCAAAGTCATTCCTTGACTTCTTGAACCCATTGGAAGTGGAGATTTTCCTTTAGCATTTGGAGATTATCCAGACTGCCCAACATCGTTTGTACAATTCTTACTTTTGAGACTTACTGAGCCTTGTTCTATAGTGCAGAACATGGGTTATCATTGTAAGAGTCTCAACACTTGATAAGATAAAAATATCTGTTGTGTATAGTTGAACATACAGAACATTTTAGAAATCCAGTTAGGTAAAGCCGCTTGATAATGCTGCCTGAGGGTTCTGGCTCCTGGCTGAGGTTGCACCTTCTCCTTAAGAGGTGTTTTTCTTCATAATACGGGTTTGCTTTTTTTTTGGCCTGGAACTTGTGTATTTTGAAACCCTGTTATTTTGATGTTTAGGTTATTTAGAAATGATATGAGCCCCAACTTAATGAACTCCTTTGTTTTTTGTGGCGTCACCCTCCCTGCCCCTGGAAACACTCTGCTGTGAAATTGCCCTGCTGTGGTTTCATTAATTTTGATTAGTGTAACATGGTATACAATTTATGTATTAATGATTGATTTTAACCCTTTCACATCTTCTCCTGTAAAATCTGTATATAGGCATGTAGGTTGGTAGGAAAGTATATTTACTTTCATTTTTTCTGCCTCTGAAACAGGGTGATTTAAACTAAGCTACTGCATTTAATATAATTCAAGTGGTCAGATTTAATTAAATAGTCTTGTTTCCTATTTTTCCTATCTATTAACACCTTCCTCTTTTCCACCTATTTTGGGTTCCTGTATTAGTTACTTTTCTTGTTGCTGTGATCAAATTCCCGAGAAGAGGCTACTTAAGAGGGGTTTGTTCTAGCCTACAGTTCAAGAGGATGCGATCCACATTGGGAAGGAACGGCAGCAGGCAACTCACGGCGGCAGGAGCAAGCAGCGAGGGCTCCTTATTTCATCACATGTCCGTAGATCAGGAAACAGAGTGGCAGGAAGTGGGGCCAGAATATAAAACCTCAAAGTCCCCCCACAGTGACCTATTTCCTCTAGCAAGGTTCCACCTCCCAAGGTTCCTACAGCCTTCTATAACAGCGCCCCCAGCCAGAGTTCTAGGGAAGCACCCCAGCCTGTCAGGAACGTTCAGATTCAAGCCACAACGGTTTTCTCTGGGACTTTTGTCTCTGCACACCCACTTCTCTGCCCTGGGCTTTTGTGTTTCTCTTGCTAAGCACCTGATTGCTCTCCATGCTGCAGGTCCTGCAATGTGTTGCATTCATTTGCTTAACGAGTAAATTATATGCTACAGAGATTTCCATAATAAAGTAGAAGCGTTTTGCATTTTCTTGTGTGGCACCACTCCTAGAGCTGGCCCATTTCATACAGGTTTGATCCCTGGGGTCGTTCCAGGAGAATCTAGAACCTTCTATGCTATGCCTAGGCCTGGTAAGAAATGTTATTTCAGGCTTTGCATGTATGAAAAGCTTTTAGGTTGTCTCTTTCCTTAATTTCTGCTTCACATAAGTTTGGATTCACAAGAAGTTGTAAAGACTCTTTAGCCCTTTGGGAGATGACTTAGTCAGTAAGAGCATTCACTGCAGGAGTGTAAGGACCTGAGTTCTAATCCTCAGGTTAGTTCTCCAACACCCACAGCAAAAGCTAGGCATGAGCATATGTGCCTGTAACGCCAGTGTTGGGACAGCCATGAGAGGATCACTGGTGTCATGAATGCAAGACCCCATCTCAAGGGAATACGGCAAAGCGTAATAAAGTAGTCCACCTGGATCCCTCTCGCCTAGAGTGTGTACAGCACACACACCACAGAAAGCCACCGCACAGGCCAAAATTTCTAAAGCGCACAGAGGTCCTACTGATGCTTCACCACATCCCCCTCAACACAGGAAATCGGCACAAGTGCAGCTCTTGGTGTGCACTCTGCTTCCCCGGGCCCTGTGCTGAGTCCTCTGGGCTTCACTTTGTGTGTGTGTATTCTCGTAGCACCACCAGGTGCTACGAGAACTCAGACTGTGCCTCAGTTTCCTTATGCCCCACAGCTTCTAATTTATTCTCCACATTTGCAATGTGCTATGTTCTGTAAGTGAGTGATGTGCTGTGTTCTGTAAGTGAGTGTGGCAACCTGCACCCCAAAACTACTATCCTCTGACCCAGCCAGGCTCCTCTATATCACAAGCTCCATCAGTCCCTGTCAGCAGTGTCCAGGGTAGAGATGGATCAGGTTGTTTAACTACTGTCCTGCAGAAGGGTATTTAGATTTGGGGAGGGTGTCTCTTATGTAATTATTATAATTTTCTTTTTTACTTTGCTGTATTCAAACCCAAGGCCCTTTGCATACTGGGCAAGTGATTTAATGCTGAGTTATAGCTCTAAGCCTGTTTGTTATTTTACTTTTTGGATACTATGAATAAAGCTACCGTGAATGGTGGATCCAGGGTTTCAGTGAACACAAATTTCCATTTCTCTGGGATGAAGGCCTAAGAAATCAGCAATACGTTAAGTGGATCTTTAGTTTCTGAAAACCTACACACATCCTTTCCACGGCTGCGGTTCTGGTTTATATTCCCACCAGGGATACACGAGTCCTTGTTTTTATTAAAACTGTTCTGATATGTGTATAGTGACATTTTATTGTGGTTAAAATCTGTGTTTCCTTGACAACTAATAATGTTGAACATATTTCTGGACGTCTAGACCCATGGGTATCTTCGAAATGTCTCTCCAGTCATGTCCTCATGGGTTGTCTCCTGGCAGGCCCAGAAGTCCCTTGCGTATCCTAGATGCTGCCTTTTTGTTAGGGATCTGGCTTATGAGTATCTTCTGCCGGTCTCTAGCTTTTCTCCTCAGTCCCTTGATAAACTCTTGAGAAAGAACTCCCTTTTCATTCTGGTGAGATCCAATTGACTAATTTACCCTCTTCTAGGTCAGCATCTGGTATTGAACCTAAGAACTCTGCACTCAATCCTAGATCCAAAGAGCTCCTCTTCTGTGTAATCATACATTTCATATTTTGATTTGTGATCCACTGGAGTTGGTGTTTTGAGAAAGGCAAAACTTAGGTCAAAACTTGTCTTTTTGTCTTGCTCCTCGGATTGGTCTAGCACCATTTGTAAAAAAGGCCTCTTTGTACTTTTCATTGTGGAGATATAAATGTCCTTCTGAACTACCTGCTCTTCCTTCTTGATCTGGGTGTCTCTCCTGGCCAACACCCTCTGTCAGCATGACCATATCAGCAGCATCACCCATTGCCAAATCCACCACAAGGCCAGCACCACTGTGTGGTCAGCACCATCATAATCACCCTTGGCATCTGACCAGATGGCTCTTCCACTTTACACTTCTTTATCAAAACCACCCCAGATATTCCAAGTTCTCCCTCTGCTAATTTTAGAATAGGCCTATCTATTTCTAACAGAAACCTTGCTAGGAACTTGATAATGATTATATTAAACCTGTCAACCATTTTGGATAGAATCAACACGTTAACTAGCCCACGAGTACACTGCATCTCCCTGTTGTTTGGGATTTGTTAATCTTTCATCTGCACTAAAAAAATGTTTGTTTGATTGATTGATTGATTGATTGATTGATTGGTTGGTTGTTTATGACAGGTTCCCTCTATAGCTGTCCTGGATCTCACTATGTAGACCAGGCTGGCCTTGAACTCAGAAAAATCTACCCACCTTTGCCTCCACCTCATGAGTACTGAAATTAAGGGCATGAGCCACCATACCTGGCCTGCATTTTAAATTTTAACACAGGCACACACATTGCCATTGTTTATACCTTTGATTTCATTTGCCTCATTGTAAATAATATTGTTTACTCAATTTAGATAGATGCAGAGGTTGCTAGAACATGGAAATATGGTTGAGTTTTGCATTCCGACTTTACTGTGTTCACTGTTAGCTCTAGGAGTTTGCTGTAGAAGCCTCAGAATCTTCTACATAACTAGGTTATATCAAATAAAGGCATTTCGATTGTCCCTTCTACGTCTTCCATGTCTTTTTCTTCCTTCCAAAGATTGAAGGGTTTTTTTTGAGCATAGATTTTCTGTTCATTTCTTCCCTTAGGGTTCTTTAAGGATATTGTTCTTTGGTCTTCGCGTGTGCACTCTTGCAGGAATTGTCATTTTACAGAAAGCCACAGCTCGTCAAAATGCAGAGAACTGATTGTGAAGCGTCCAACCCACCTGACACATCTACAACATGATCCCTACACCAAATGCCCAGGGAGCGACAAGGAAGAGGAGGTAAGAACCAGAGGACCCGGAAGTCTGCTGTGAGGTCGTGCCTTCTAGATGTGACAGGGAAACCACACCCACAAAATCTCAACAATGTGGCTACGCAAACAAGACCTGAACAATGACACCAGCTGACAACCCAGTTTATATGGGTGAAACATCAGAGAGCCCTACCCCTAGATGAAAAGCTACAAGCAACCTTCAATGGCTGAGAGAGGGAGAGTCAGGCTTCCCCAGAGATGAACCCCCTGAGTAGTTATCCAATCCCAAGTGGTCACCCTAAAAATACAAATACAAGCAGTGCTAGCCAGATTCAACTCGCTGCATCTATATATTTGCTTGCAGATGTATAATTAAATGAATAAGAGGCCATGGATTTAAAAGGGAAAGTGATGTGGGAGGTGTTGAGGGGGGTAAATGATATAATTATATTTTAATTAATTAAAGATTCTCCAATCGCATGCTGGACAACTCCTTGCCTTAGTCCTCATCTTGGGAAAGTGTCTCTTTTTCCCTTTTAAATATGATGGTCACTGAGGGTTATGTGGGTGACCAGTATTGGGTTAAGAAATATCCCACTCTTGCCACTTCCTCGGGCGCTTTTATCATGCCTGTGTGTTCAGCTTTGACATTCTTTTGTCTATGAGATGACACAAGTGTATTTTTTCCTCCAGTCTACTGACAGGCCGGATCACATTCAACTTTATTTTTAAAAAATTTTAATTACATTTTTTAGTCATTTATTTGTGGATGCGTGGGTGCCACAGCATGCATGTAGAGGTCAGAGGTCAGCTTTTAGGAGTTGGATCCCCCTCCTATCACGTGGATCCTGGGGATAGAATTCAGTCCTCAGGGTTGTGCAGCAAGCGCCTTTACCCACAGAGACAGCGTGACACCCTAAACTTTATTTTTGAGAGATGGTATTTTAGACCCTTGGTGCATTTTTTTTCCTTTGGGTCCTTTAAAGATGCTGAGAAGGGGACACGAGAATGATGCTCAGTGCAGGTTCAGATTTCCACTGCCCCGTGAAATCCGCCATCATTCTGACCTTCGTTCTTTTGTACACACCACTTGCTCTGGCTGCTGTTAATTTTTTTCCCTTTTTCACTGGTTTTCAGCAAACTGATTACATAATTTGGTCTACTTTTCCTCTTCTCTCTGGCATTTAAGGTTTTCATGGATCTGTGGACTGGCACTTTTCGTAAAGTGTGGAAATTTCCCAGTAGTTAACGTTCAGGTTCTTCAGCCACAACTACAGCGAGTGTGATCACATATATTATCAGATTTTTCCATTTCTAAGTTACATCGTTTCCAGTGTTATGCCTTCAACTTCACTCAGTTTTTTCTTTGTAGTACTTAAGTTGCTGTTAAGCCTACCTACTGTCCTTTCCAATGCCGACACCCTACTTTCAAAAGTATTTGTGTTTTTAATACTAACCTCTTGAACCTGTAGGCAATAGCTCCAGGAACAGTTCACCGCCTTTACCGGCCAAGTTACTCTCCCTCTCTTCTCAGGTTCTTTGCTTGCCCAGCCAATTCAGGCATCGTGGCCTGTGCTCACCCACATGTCTCAATGCCTATTGGTTTCTGACTGGGTGCCAGGCATGTGGCTCTCACTACCCTGGGTCCAGGATATGTCTTGTGTGCTCATAAATTCACCTGAGCTTTGTTCAGCGTGCAGCCGGGTCACTCCAGAGTGCCTGATTCGCTGGGGTCTTCCTGGCTTTAAAACTTTCCTAGTTTGACACAAAGCCCTCCTGGGGACATTGCTGGATAGCCTTTGAATTCTCCCACTCTGGGTGAAATGAGACATCGCCCAAACCCAGTGCGAAGCCCCAGGTGTTTTGAGGTGGTTCCTTCCCAGGCCTAAAGGGCCCTCCCGCGGGAACAGTCTGATCAAGCTTCAGCTGTGCAGATCTCCCTTCCTCTCTGCCCAGCTTTCTCCCCTGCAGCCATCTGCCCGAAGACACCCAGCTTTATCTCACCCTGCAGATTAACAGGCTCTGGGTCTTCCAGCCTCACCAGGACCTGGGGCCCTCTCCAAGCCAAAAACGGAGGCCTCACCTTGTTCGTTTGCCGTCCCTCGGGGCTGCCTGTCCTTCATTGCCTGATGCCTAATGTCTACCACATGTTTCATTTATTTTCTCCACTCTCAAGTTGTTTTGGTGGGAGAGTCAATCTGGTCCTTGTTAGTTCATCTTGGCTGAAAGCAGAAATTCTGATGTTTGATATTTCAAAGCTTCCCTGGTAGGCCAGATTCCAGTCAGTGCACCAGTCAGTCTTCCTTCCCCTGCATTTTATGTCGTGTAACAATGATGCTATTCAGGCAAAACTGTGCGTCTAGCCAAGAGAGTGGCTCGAGATCCCTGGATATGCCTTGGGGCCTCATATAGTTTCTGTCGGAAGGGAGAGCATCAAACGAGCTGAAAAACAGCTCGCGCTGCCAAATATGCTCTTTACCTGGAGGAAAAACAAAGGAATTGGGCGGGAGCCAAGAGGTCTTCACAGTTTTCACAAAGCAGAAGTGAATCAAAAGTGTCTCTGTTCGTGGGGTGTGGGCGTCCTCCTACACGGCTCAGGTGGCCTGTGGTCACGTGCAGGCAGTGTGCCTGGGGCTCTTCACCCTCCTCTCAGTGGCTCAGGCTGTCCGCAGGTTGCCAAAGGCCTGCATGCTCCAGCTACTGCCAATGAAGTCCAGCTGCTTGAGGGGCTAGGGCTCAGGACCCATCCGAGCTGTGACCCGGCACGGCCAGGGTGCAGGTCTGGAGACCACCCAGCAAGTCATCTCCCTGCTCGGTTTTATAACCCCAATTGAAGATGCCTGGATTTTGTGGACGTTTCTCCGCTGTGCGTTTCCACATACTGTAACAGGAAGCCTTATCAATGGCGACTCCCTTCACTCAGAATCCCTGGACAGTAATGATGGTTTGGCTGGGTTCAGCTTACCTTTTGGCTTCCTCTTGAGAAAGGGGTTTGCCAAGCAATTTAGTCACTTAAAACAAGAATGCCAGAACTACTCTTAGGGGAACAGGGTTAAAGACTTTAGGAACACTCGTTGTCTGCATGCAAATAAGGCTGCTAATTATGAGATTTTCCCCCCCCTTCGTTGGAGTAGACCCAGCAGGACCTCGACTTGAAAATATGCTATTAGCAATTAGTTCCCATAATGACACGTACTTGAAAGGAATAAACAAAATTTTTAAATGCTACCTAATCCAGACTTTTCACTAATTAAGACTCCACTTAATCTGGGTCACAACAGTTCGTTTGTCGAGTTCAAATTCTGTTTTCAAAGAGCTATTCAAAGGGGCTCTACCCAGCCCCATCCTCTAAGATCCCAGTGAGGACAGCTAAACCAGGCGACCTCCGATCCGCAGATGACCTGACTTACGGCGCACAGCATACTAGGATTTGCTTGTGCATACTATAGGTCCAGCTGATTGTGCTAATATTAATGGTAGAAGGAACAGGTCCTCACATCTTTTTATCTGCCCGCCACTCACGTCTTCCCACCACCCATCCCCTCTCTCATTTGTCCTTGCATCCTTCCATCTACTCTTTATCCATTACGCAACCATCTACTTCCCATCGGCCAATCTACCAGCCCACTGGTCTCTCCAGCCCCTCGCTCACGCTCTAGCCTTCCACCCGCACGTCTGTATATCCCCTGCTCTTTATTCATTGTTTGTCCCACCTCTACCCTCATCTTCCCGCCAGTTCACCCGGACTTCATCTGTCCGCCACTCTCTCACCTCCCCATCCTTTATCTGTCTTCCCAATCACCATCCCTCCACCCACCCACCGCCTTTCTAGCCATCTATATTATCCCCCTATCCACTAGCCCACCAGCCCACCCATCCTTCCTTCCATTATTCTGTCCCCATTGTGTTGTCTGTGTTTCTATGTTCACCCCTTACGACTCATCATGAGAGTTGTTGAGATTCAGTCAACACTCAACACAAAAATTTGATATGACCAAGAGAAAGCAGGGGATCCCGGAGGAGCTGTGCTGGTTCAACACTGCCCCTCTCTAGTTGAGTATGGATCAGGGTTTTCTATGAGTTGGTTCTAGTTTCTTGGAAGACCTGAGTCCCACTAGGTGTGGTTAGGCGTAACTGACAGGACAGTTTTACGTCTGGGCTGCACATCTAGGCCACAAAAGTCCCCTTGCTTCCTTCAGCTGTATTTCTTTCATCAGGCACGGGGCACACCCCTAACATCTTGGCTGTTAGTGATGGATGGCTTGGGATTCCCCTTGGAGACAGATTTCCTAATTACTCTGTGGAGCCAGAGCAGGGCCTGGGATCCCACCAATTTGGCTGCCTTGCCTGGAGCTTCTTTGGGGTCAGACCAGGATAACAGAGCCCTAGCAAGAGAGGTCTGTCACTCTGGGAAAACTGGCTAATGTGAACACAGGCTACCAGGGCTAGCACGGGGGTGGGGGGGAGAGGGCTGAGAAAGGAAGGTGCTGAATCAATCAAGGCACATATTCAGCGCTCCAAATATTTGGGGATGCGCTGCCAGGTAGGGAACCTTAAGTGCTGTCCTATCAAAGGTATGTTATCACATTTGATACCTACAATAACTAAGAAGAAACCTTTTGTGGGGTTAGAAGTTCTAATTTACAAGGCCAGGACAGAGTGAAGAATCGGGAGCCAGACATGGTGGCATCTGCCTATAATCCCAGCCCTTGGGAAGCACGGGTGGGAAGATTACTGAAGGTTCAACATCTACCTAGTTTACATAGTGAGTTCTAGGCCAGTCACGACTACATGATGAGATTCTGTCTCGAAAAACAAAAGAAGGGAAAAGAAACTAAATAAATCTGGAATTAATGAGCCCGATGTAGGGAGGTATGGGGTGTTTGAATAAAGGATCTTTGGACTTTGTGTTTTGACTGCGTCTGCAGCTCCTTACCTTACTGAGGACACATCACTTCCCTGAGGGCTGGGGTTAAAGTGCAGGATGTCAAGACTCAGAGATGCTGTTCTTTTCACCCTACTCTGAGCTTCCGAGAAGGCAGCAAAGCCTGGGCTGTCAATAGCTGCCTTCCTGGAGATTATCCAGCTCCACTGTCAGAGCCAAATGCATTCCCTTCTAGCCGCCACATACCAATGCCACACCAGGACAATGCCAGCTCTAGGCACTGGCCATGTTCACGTTCCTTCAGCTTTCTGGGGGTCACAATGGGTAGGGTCAGTCAGGTGGGGAAAGTTCTCTCAGTGGACTCCCATAGGCAGAGTTCTGCTGAACTCTGCCAACCCTGCCCAGGGAAGAGGTCAACAAGGATGAGAGTTGGGGTAGAGGGGCTCCCCAGAGCGTGGGAGGGTAGGAGGAATGACCATGGCTCCTTGCCGGTTGGCTGCGACTACCTGCTCCCAATGACCCCACAGAGATGGCTGTGGGAACGAGACGACGAGTCACTCCCTGGCTCTGGCTAGTCTCTGGCTCCAGCTCAAGCCAGACTGTGGTATGTCATAGGCCATTCCCTGCCTCTTCCTTTTTCTCCTAGCTGTGACCCAAATTGCACCACTCTCTACCTTTGAGAAAGATTGTGTTTCCATCTTTCCAAGGTTCAGTCTCAGTACCAATAGGAAAATCTGCCTCCAGCAACGTCAACTGAGTGGTCTCCCACAGGAAGCACCTCACAATCGTCCTTGCGAGACAAAGAGGAGCCACTGGACTTTTATGGAACAGAAGTGCACCGGGCGAGTATGTGGAACAAGCCCGAAGGGCAAGCACCATGTCTGTTGTAAATGTCCCCTGGTGGACGTCAAGGATCTCCATGCACAAGAAAGGTGAGCATTTGCAGTTAACTCAAGATAAGTACATGGAGCTCCACCTGGACCTTGGGACCACCCTGGGTCCTTCTGGGGCATCCTCCTCCCTCTGAGCCAGCCAGGGGGCCCTGGTAGTTCTGCTATACCTCACAGATGAGGAAAGAACTTAGCTAGTCTTGTAAAACCAAGTGCAAAGAAGAATCTCTCCTTTTTCTTCAGGGTTGTGTTCAGAGATGTCAAGATGTCAACACACCAGCATATGCCAGAGGTCAAAGTTGACTAAAGTATTTGAGGAAAAACTCCCAGCACACGATCGTAAAGCCAGATCATCCGTTCCCTGCTCGTGTGTTAACCAAAACTTTCTGGCTTATCTTTTGCTGGGATCGTGATGAGCTGCAGGGCAAACCCCTCCCCATTAGTGGAGAGAAGACTGAGAGCAGCCTTGAGCACAAAGCTAATTAGATGCAGCCCAGGCAGAGCCTCCGGCTTTCAGAGTGGGTGCGGATGAGACAGGACATGTTGACTTGAGACAACACTTAAAAGGCTGTGGCAAGGGGGCCTCTAGGGTCCAGCTGGAGGCTGGGGCAGTCCTTCTGAGTGCCCGGTAGGATAACCTGGTCATAGATGACAGTTCTCAGCCTGTGTTCTCACAAGAACCCTTGTGTTTGAGCAAAGAAAGGTTCTTAGTAAGTCCTTGATTTCAGAAGAGCCTAGCCCTATGAGGCTACAAGATCTGCCCATCTCTGCTTGGAAGTATACTCAAGAGTCTAGGCTAAGAACTTGCGCGCGCACACGCGCGTATGTGTGTATGTGTGTGTGTGTGTGTAGTGTGCGTGCCCGTGTGTGTATGTATATGTGTGTGCACATGTGTGTATGTGTGTTCACACGTGTGTATGTGTGTGCATGTGTGCGCGTGCACACACATGTGTGTGTATGTGTGTTAGGCTATGTAGCTGGGGAGATGGATCACTGGGTAAAATGCTTGCTGTGCATGGATGAGGACCTGGATGACATTCTCAGCACTTAAACACCTGAGTGCAGCGCTGTGTCTGTGACCCCTGTTGACACTGGCAGATGCAAGGCTTGCTGACCAGTCCATGGAATCCACAAGGCAGTAAGTTCCAAGTTGGAGTGAAAAACTGTCTGGCACACCCACTGGAGTCCATATGTTCATATGTAAATTAGTGTTATTAGGGGGCATTTGTCATTCAGGATGGCAATTATGGTTGGCCAGTGTCTATTTGGAGTTGCTAGGTGTCCATTGATAAGCTTGTATGACAGGGACCCTCTGGTTGGGCCCAGGAGGAACAGCTGCTGTCATGAGGACAGCAAACAGTGAACTGCTGTCTCCTCACCATAGGCAGGAGACCCAGAGACACTGTAGAGAGATGCAGCTGGGGCTCTGCTCCAATGGGACCTGCACCAGACAGCCAGATCCTTGGCCACCCTCAGAGCACAAACCATGAACATCAGGATCCTCACAGCCGCTCTTCAGACCTCTGGGACAACAGAATAAGGATGCAAACCTCCTTTCCTTCATCCCTGAATTCCCCAGAGGTCATCATCTGCTAGGGCTTTACCCCTCCAGGCCGCCCTTTCTCTCTTCCAAGGCGGCTGCTACTTCATGGCATCTTCCTGCACAGGGTCATGCATCACATCCGGTCATTACCGGCCTGTCTTTAAACCTCTGTGAGGCACCATGTCCCACCCACAGGCTCACCTGTCTCTTCCGTCAGCTGGGGTGCATTCCTCATCCCTCTTGCTTCGCTGCCTTCTCGAGTCCCTTGTGTGCGGATGTCACTGACATCTCTAGCTGCAGGGAGCCTGGAGATTGGCAGTGTGTGCCCTTCACTTTGTGTGGGATGGAAAATGGTCTCCCATTCTGAGAAGTCAAGTTTCCTCAGGTCCTTAGCAGCTTGGTTTGCAAGACTTCAGTGTGTATAAAATATCTCACTGCTTTAACATTCAACTTCTTTTGTCTTTGGAATCACCCTAAAAAGAAAACCCAATTCTGAAAGCATTAATGAAAGATAGATTTTTTAAGGAGATTTTCTGTTAAGGAAGAAACTTATGGACCCAAACCCTGGTTCAACTCTGTATAGATGTCTCTTCTTAGTAGGACTCTCTGCTCCAGGCAAACAGCTGGGTCGCTGGACCCTCTGCCCTAACCCTACCCTGTCCCACAAGACTCCTTTCCTATGCTCATGCAATTTCTCTGAGGAAAGTCAGGATCTCCGGAGGAAGGCAGGAGCACCTCAGCTCAGAGGCAAGAAAAGGAAGGTGAGGTTCACATACTCAGCTGGGCACCAGCCACCTGCTACTCTGGTTCTGACGAAGCTGAGGTGATCCCTGTGTCATAGTGCTTGGGTGACATCCTTCAGAACATCACAGAAGGTTCTAGCTAAATTGATGGCCTTCCTCACTATACTACCCAATCAGCAGATCCCATGTCCCTCTCTCTGCCTGTTCCATTCCTCACTCTGGCTACTTGCCAGTCTTTGAAGAGAATACTCTTGTTGGGAAGTCAATGACTACCACCTGAACCCAGCCCTCATCAGCTGAAACTCCTTCCCCTAGGACTGAGCTCTGTGTAATGCAAACACGCAAATACTGCACATTTTTTCTAGGCATTGAGGGGCTTAATGAAAGCATGTCCTCTGACAGATGGGGGCGGGGGCGGGTAAGGAGGCTGTGCTGGCCGCCATGTGCTGCTGGGGCCCACGGGGTGCTGGCTAGGCTCCGCAGCCTCTTCAGTGGCACACTCTAACCCGGCTCTGGCTCACCTCAGGACATGCTTTGTTCATGAAACAAGGGTGTGTTGTTTCCCGTCTTTTATTCTTGGTGGGTGAGCAATATATTTTTTCTAAGTACTAAACTTGTGGTTTGCAAAGCAAACATTACCCTCGCTTGCTGCCAAGGCTTGTGCTGAGATGTGTTCTGTGCTGTCGACCTCCTGGGGCCAAATCCTACTTTAGTCTCAAACACAAGCCTAGAAAATTGGAGTCCTGAGAGTCCGGTGTTTACACTGAAAACATTGTTCTGTTTCCAGGATTTCCCTGAACCCAAGTGTGGTGACAACAGCTTAAGGATTGAAAAGAGAAAATGACGCTCCCCTCTCTGACGAGATTCACGCTGCCCCTTGGCTTCACTGCCCACCGTCCCCAGCACTCAGATGGTCAGTCATAAAGCTCCCTCCATAAAGTGGCCTTCCAAGTCCACTGTGGCTTCTGTGCTTCTCTGACATGAAGAACATGCGCAGTGGTGGTGGAGCTGCAATGTACCAACGTCAAGTTGCTCAGCACCTCCTAAAACCAAGTCTGGGGCTACCCCATCCCAGCTCCTGGCATTAAAGCTGCAGAAAGTGAGAGCCAACAAGGGATTGGTCTCATGGTTGGGGGACTCTGCCAGAAGTTTCCTTCCAGGACAGAGAGGCTGTGTGTCTAATTGACAGCACCTACTTTGCTGTAAAGAGAGCACTGCTTGTCCGGGATCCAGTCCCCATTCGCCTTCATGGCTAGATACTTGCCGGTTTGTGCATGGTCAGTATCTCCAGGGATGTCCTGCCCATCCCATCTCACCCTGATCATCACCCTAACCTTAACACGGAAACTAACTACTGACTGTGGTTATTAGCCAACTTCAGCCATTCTCCGATGGGAACACATCAAGCACCGGTCTGAACCACATAAATATATACAATGATGTATACTCATTTAAGACAGTTTGATGCCAAATTATTATTCTGGGTGTGTCTGTGAGGATGTCTGGGAGAGAATCCCATTTGAGCAGTGGACTGAGTGCAGCAGACAGAGTGGTGGCCCCAGCCAGTCTGCTGAGATCCTGAATAGAACAAGATGCTAACCCTCCTTGTAATAAGAGGGGTGTTTCCTTTAGACCCCAACGGCATGTAGACTGAGAACTTGTGTCCTGGCTCTCCTGGGTCTCCATGGCAACTGCGGGCCTCTATGAACAAGTTGGAGAATTCTTGGGGGCTGGCAGCCATGTGTGTGCAGAATGCAGAGTTGACTTCTCCTAGGTCTCTGTATAAGCGTTGAGTATGATTCCTCCAGCAATGTCTCTGGTGGCACAGTGAGAGAGTCACACATGGGACCTGTTAGCAGGCCACAGCTGAGCAAACACCTAGCCACAGCAGCCACTTAGATCTCAACCACACAGGCTCACTGGATATCTCCAAAGCATCCCGAGGCACCCAGTCAGCTTGTCATTCTGGTCCTCAGTGAAAGAGCCTGCACTGGGCAAGAATGTGGCCATGTCCCTGCCTCGAAAGGCCTTCCTCTCCTGCCATCCTCTTTCTCTTACAAGCAGTAGAGTGGTTGCTTTGAAGTTCAAATCGCTGAAGACAGAAGTACCAAGAGTAACCCACGTAGAGCTCCTGGCCTGCACATTCAGCATTTCTCCGCTGTGCTCTTTAGTAGCCTTTCCCGCCGCAGAAAAGCAAGCTTCCCCCACAGGTGACCATACTGTGCATCCTTAGTGCTGTGAGCTCCACTGCTTATGGGGATCTGAGCTTATTTTACCAAATAGCCGTACTGCCTGTCGAACTAGGGAGAGATTGAAAAGGACAGAGCCAAGTCTGAATCTCACTGCAACCAGCTACAATGTCCCTGCTTTCTCAATGGATTGGGGAATGGTTCCTCCTACCCATTCCCGTCTCATACCTCAGTACTGTAGTTAAGGAACAGCTTGGTACTAGATCGTGGGTGAGGATCCTCGGAGCATGCCACACGTGAATGGCTGCTGAACAAACTGCACACTGTGTCTAAGGACATGTGGACCCCTGGGTTCTTGTGTTGATTTCCTGAGGGTGTGAGGGGTTGGGGGCACAGGGGCACAGGCAATGGAATCAGAATAAAGGGAAATGAGCAGACAGTCAGCTCCAGGGAACGCGGGGACATGGTAGGGCACTGGAGGGTTTTACTCACAGTCGCCGGTTTAGATGCTGTGACGGGAACGTAGCAGGGCAGGGGAAAGGCTGACTGGGTGACTGTCAATGGCTGTGCGTGGACAAAGAGAATGGTGTGCAGGCCAGGGTGCCGGAGTGGAGGTGTTGTGGAATATTAGTTGAAAATGTGTTGCATTTGTTTATGTTGTGGAACATTTGTTTAGTGATGCAAAGATGTGTTGCATTCTTTTATGTTGCATTTAACTCTGGTAAGCTGTTACTTTGCCTGTTTAAAAAAAACACCTAATTGGTCTAATAAAGAGCTGAGCAGCCAATAACAAGGTGGGAGGAAGGATAGGTGGGGTGGCAGGCAGAGAGAATGGATGGAAGAGCAAGAGAAGGAGAAGGAGAGGAGGACTGGGGTAGCCACCAGGCTACACAGCAAGCCATGGGGTAAGAGGAAAGGTATACAGAAACAGAGAAAGCCAAAAGCCCAGAGGCAAAAGGCAGATGGGATAATTTAAGAGAAGTTGGCAAGAAACAAGCCAAGCTAAGGCCAGGCATTCATAAGTAAGAATAAGCCTCCATGTATTTATTTGGGAACTGGGCGGCAGGCCCCCCAAAGAAATAAGAGCCCAAAGAGTGAAAACAACCAGCAATACAGAAAGCATTGAGGAATGCAGGAAGGGGTGCAGCCTCTGCAAGAGCCTTGCTTGGGTCAGGACCCTCAATGGTGGCCTGGTCACTCCTCTCCCCTGCAGCCATGGTGCTCACTGCTTCTGAGGGGGCTGAGTCCTGAGCAGCAAGGCCAGGCTGGGTCTCAGGACAGGGAACTGGACATGCCCTAACGTGCATCCTGGGGAGTTCACAGCTCCAAAGCATGTGGCTCGGGCTCTGGTCTTCTAGAATTGGGCTCCCGTACCACTTGGTTGGTGTTATGAAGAGGGAAATGCCACTCTCGCCCACCTCAGAGCCTGGCCTAGCTTGTGGGTCTCTGGAAGCTCTGTTCTCCAGACTCTGAGGTAAAGTGGGTCCTCTCTACTTCTGCCCGGTGCAGTGTACTAAATGCCTCCCCTTGTTTTCTACAAGGCTGCAATATTTATTTTGCTTTACATTTTGTTTTCGCTTTGACTATTGCTTGTTCCTTGAATTCTGACTTCTCCCAATATGGCCTGGGAGTATCCCATCCTGTAAATCTGGCAAATACCTTCTTTCAAACTCAGTTCTGACTCCGTTGTGGCTTCCTGGGCTTCTGAGCTCACGTAGCACTGCGACAGGGAAAAAATGATGGGCTATAACCTCATGGCCTTGGAGAGGACCATCCTTGTCCTAGCCCCAGGCAAACATACTGAGGAAGAGGAAGGATAATTAGAGGTTGCTGCACATCCTGGAGCAGCCATCATGGCAATCAGGCATGCTTTCAATAGCAAGAATTTCTTCCTACACCCAGGAAGCTGGAATGCCAGAGCTAGATCCGTAGGGCTGGTTCCACAGAAGCTGAAACTTCCTGCATGCTCTTGTTTCAGTTTCCATGAACTTTGGCTTGGGGGTCTCTACTTGAGCCTGGCCTATCTGACCCCAGCCTATCTCCATTGTCTATCGGGGACGTTGGTTGCACGAGATGAGCTGTGGCCGTCTGGCCTCCTCCCACCAGAGTGGATCCTGTCTCTCATCTGAGCAATGCCCTCCAGCCCAGGCCACTCTCTGATGCCAAGGCCAGGCCAGGGTATCAGAACATCACTACTTGCATTTTGGGTTGCAAAGGCCACCTGTCCTACTGACACACCAGTGACAGGTGGTTAGAAGCCTGGAGCTGCTCTGCCCCCACCTTCCAACAGACTCTGGACCACCATCCTATGCTCCTTCCTCATCATGGATGATATGTATGCAACAGCAGCCAGCCACTGATGGTCTGCAGCCTCAAAGCCCCGGTTGCTCTTTCCTGCCTTCCTGCCCACCTAACTTCCTCCCTCACCTTCTTGACCTCAAGACTGAAAACATGTGCAGTCTTTTTGATGACTTGGAGGTTCACCTACAGTAATGCAGAGGGAACTGAATTCAATTTTGTTTTAATCCCTTGTTTTCTCTCTGTGTCTCCTCTCTCTTGCCCACTCACTCTCTGTATGTGTGTGTGTGTTTGCATGATGTATTTGTAGGTATGACTGTGTAAGTATGGGGGTGTGCGTGTCATGCTGCAGGAAAACCTCAGGTATGGGCCCTCCCCTTCTACTTGTTAAAGTAGTGACTCTTGTTTGCCACTGTGCAAACCAGGCAAGCTGGCTCTCAAGCCTTGTCGGCTCCTCCCATTTTTGCCTAGTATCTCCCTGCAGAAGCACCTAGATTACAGATGTTCCCCGTGTGTCTGACTTTACACAGGTTCTTGTTATCCAAATTCTGCATCCCACATTTGTGTGACAAAGGGCTTTGCCCGCTGAGCCATTTCCTGCATCCAATTTATGTAGTAAATAATCAAATACAAATTTATCCACAGCATGACCTCTCTTAAAAGTAATCCTCACTGGACATTCAGCTACTGGTTTGCCACATAAACATGGGAGCCTGAATTTCCTCCTCAGAATTGATTAGAAGCAGAAACAGCCAGGCATGGCGGCATGCGCTTGCCTTCTCAGTGTTGGGAGGCAGAGATGGGCAGCTCTCTGGTCCACTGGTAGCCAGCCCAGCCGAATCAGCACGGTCTGGGAAGTGTAGAGACCCTGTCTCGTAAAGCAAAGCTGACACCAACAAGCAAGAACTGAGGTAGTCATCTATCTTTCAGGGGAGCGCTACACACACAGTCGGCTGCGTTCGGTCTACGGTAACTTCTTTACGGAATGGCAGAGGGGGAACCTGGTGACCTTCCCCCCACTGGCCGCTTTACTAATTGTCATGCCTCTGTGTAGCACTCACAGGTTTTTGACCTGACCTGGATCAGAGAATTGACACATGCAGATCTTGGGACAGTGGTCCTATGGTCTCACCTGCTGCTGACGTGGCAGGGACAGAAGTCATTTCAGACTTGCTGTTGGGGCTGGACAGCTCTCATGAGAGCCAGCCCTTACCACAGGGTCACTCCCCTTCGCGCTCCCCCTACCCTATGAATTGGCAGGGCTATGAAGCTCTAGGTTTAACTCTTCTAGTGGATTTGCCCTGCAAGGTGGGGCTCAACACACACAGATCCTGACCACCCACCTTTCCCATAGGGGAGGTACATCCGCTGACAGGGCAGGTGGCCCCACCAGACATCTCTGCTCAGGTGGAGAATGATGCGCCCGAATCCGTGGGCTCTGGGCTGGAGTAGCTCTCCGGGAGTTTCCCTCTCTATTTGACAGGAGGTGTGGCTCTTCAGGGTGGCAGGCCCAGGGACAGAGATGTCCAGGAGTCTGTGGAGATCAGTCAGAGCACGCCAGGCACCAGCTTCCCTTGAGACTTTTTCAAGTCTGCCAGAGAGAGCCACTGTGCTGAATTCCAGCCACACCCTGGGAATGGAGAGATGCAGGAAACTGTAGATTTTGCCAAAGGCTATTGAGTCTTTTGTCTTAGGAACCGAAAATAAGGCAAACTGGTGCCAAACCTCACGCCTATGCTTGACAGGGCTGAGTTTCAACGGATCACACCTAGGGAGACACCTTCAGCCACAGAGGCCAGCGCCATCCCTGGGTGTGGCCCAGGTGATTCACATGAGAACACTTGTGACTCACGGCTGGCTGCCCCACCCAGTTCTGAGAAAGCCAAGCCTCCCAGGGCCAGCCTGGCCTGATCCTGGCCTCCTGTGTTAAAGATAGCGTGGCTAATGAAACAGCCAGCCCAGAGTTACCAAGCACCGAATGAGAAAGTAGGGGAACAAACCAGTAGGTGAGTGTGTGGATGTGTATCAGTGACAGCCTTGGAAAAGAAGATAAGCAATAGCCTGTCACAGATGTCACCCATTGTGACAAGCGGAGCCCAGATAAGGCTGGTGAGCTCGGTGTCTTGTGTGTGTGTCCTTTGCTCTAATCCTCATGGCACCGTCTCATCCCCACTGATTTTCACCGTAAGGGTTGATGTCCCTGACCTCTGCCCTAAACAAGGGGCGTATACCTGGAGCCATCTTACATTCCTCTCTCTCACTTCAGTATCCCTCTCTACTCAAAGCTTACTGGTCACCTGGAGGTACTGGGAGCACCTAATCACCTCTGTGTGCTTGTTGCTCTCTCAGGGACAGCCAGATTCTGACAGCAGGAAGCTAAGCCCCTCTCCACAGCACGCAGGCCTTCCATACCACTCCTTATCCATGGCAACACCCCTCCCAGGCCAGGCAGCAGTGATGCTCCCCAGGGAGCCCAGATGTGCCTCTGCACAGCACCTTGGGAGCTACCACTAGACCTGTGGATGACGGCCTGTAAGGCTCAGCCCATTGGCCATTCGGCCTGAAGATCATGGCTGGTATTGAATTTCACATTGACAGAAGCAAGGGCTCAGGGACCCATAGCCAGAATAAAACCACATCTCCTTGCCTAGTTGGTGCTGCTCTGGGTGTCCCTAGATGTCAGCTTTCCTGAGTCTCCAGACTGCATTAAATGTCCTTATTCTAACTCAGAGCTCAGCCAGCCTAGCGATGAAGATGGATCTTTGGGACAGAGCATCTCCAATTGAAAACAGATTAAGTCTTCCTCTTCCTCAACAGCAGCTGATCTTTCTCATGTTCCCATATTGTTTGGCTTAAGAGACTTGGGAAGGTGCTGACCTAAGTCCAGAAGGGATGTGCGGCCACATTTAACATTGTCCAGGCACTTTTTAAAAACAAGGTGGTGGGACCAACCTCAGCAGGTCCCCATAAAAGGACTAAACGTCTGAAAAAAGCTCTACCCAGGCCGCCCACCAGAAGTGCTTCTCCCATTGACAGCTAACTCAATCCTTTGTGGCTTTCCTTCAGACTACCTGGGGGTATTAAAATGATGTTTACGCCACACCTGGTTCATCTTACTAACTGCCAAGCCGAGGGTAGAAAGCACATTTCAGAGGCTGACTTGGTTCCATGCAAGCACGCCAAGCCTGCTGAATTCATGCCTGCTTTTGAGTCAGGCTGTGACTGCTGGGGGCGCATTTACATCAGGGCAGGCTTTGTATGGAGCCTCACTCGGACTCCACCAGCTCATCCTCTTCCCCTCCTCCACTCTTTTGCTGCTTTTGCTGCCAAAAGAAAAAGGAATCAAACCAAGTTATGGTTCTGTTTAGTTGCCAGCTTGGGAGTGGCCTTGTGGCTGGTGGGAGAGGCTCAAGTGGGGCCCAAGGCCAGGGCTATGGTGGGCCTCCACAAGATTATAGGACACTCAAGAGAGTGTCTCCCAGTGAGCCTCACCTCTTGTTTAAGGATTTGATTTGTTGAGGCCCTGCAGGCAGGATGAGGAAATGCAGATTAGAAATTCCTGGTCTCTCCCATCACTCTAGGATTGTTCTTCCTCTGATGGGAGACATATCTGCTAAATAGGTTTCACACTATGAGTTTCCCCTGGACCAACTGGAGAAAGAGCTGTCCCTGTCTGTCTAGGACATGATGCCTTGCCAAAGCAGAGGGTGGAGAGAGGTGACTGAGGAGCGTCCAATTCTGCCGAGAAATAACTGGGAACGTAGTTAGTAATAACAAGTGGCTAATCACAAAAGGATGATGGGAGGGACTTTAGATGCTCAAGTTTCCTGCTGAACAACTTGCCCCTGATTGAGGAGCCTGAGTGGTCGCTGCCTTCCTGGCCATAGGCACCACCTTCTCTTTGTTCTTGGTTGTGCAAAGTCCAGGGCTGACCACATCTAGTGTCTTCTAAACCCAGCAAGGGTCCAGGCTTTCCCCACACAAGGTAAGGGAGTAAGGGATCTCTCCTACAAGCTGACAGTGTCAAGGCTTCCTCTGGGAAGTGCGATGTGGGGATGGAGGTTACCTCCTCAGAGGCATTGATGCTTTCTTTACTCACAGAGAAGCCAGTTGCAGAAAGAAGTCAAGGTACATATGTTGAGTCTGCCTCTTACAGGGAATAAAGATCCTTCCACACCTTAGCTCTTCCTAAGAAGCTGACTGAAATTATTTGAACATACAAAAGTACAATAAGAAATAAGCCACCTGGCAGTGGCGGTGCACACCTTTCATCCCAGCACTCGGGAGGCAGAGGCAGATCTCTGTGAGTTTGAAGCCAGCCTGCTCTACAGAGCTAGTGCCAGAACAGCCAGGGCTACACAGAGGAACCCTGTCTCAAAAAAAA
>LOJH01006618.1:0-11106 GCA_001685095.1 Ellobius talpinus
TAGGCAAAGCACAGCTTTTAGTCACTTCAATTAGAAGGTTCTAGACAGGGAAGAGCAGCTGTAGGCCAGGACTCAATTGGTCCCAACAGAGCCAGCCAACCCTTGGAGGAGTGTGGACATAGACATCAGCAAGGATACAGCAGACATCAGCAAGGTTACAGCAGACATCAGCAAGGTTACAGCAGACATCAGCAAGGTTACAGCAGACATCCTTGTTACTTTCTCAGGAAAACAGACCTGGCCCTCCTGTGAGTCCCTTCCTCTAGCCTCATCTCTTGGCTGCTGTTGGCACTTGCTACAGTGGCTCTGAAGTGCAGAACGATTCATGTCCCTTTCCCTAAGCTGTTGGTAAAATCAACTCATTGAAAAGTGAGGGACTAGAGAGCAGAAGCCTCCTCAGTGGCGCCCAAGTGACCAGGGCAGCTTTGTACTGAGGGGACATGGGTGCTGTTGACAATCACTGTGCTCCTGGCTCAGGAGGGTATACACTGGAGATACAGCCTGGCTTCATAAGCCCTGCTGACAGCCCTGGAGGGACCACATCTTTTCCAAGCACCCCAGACTCCCATGAGACAAATACCCAGCGCAGACCAGCATTTGACCAGCTCAATAGTACCGTGAGGTAACACCTGAATTTAGAACTTGACTTGGAAGTCAATGTTGAGACCCTGATGAACCAAGTCAGACCTGCCTGAGGAAGGGCTGGATGATGCCTGGAATTTGCCAGTGAGGGAAGCAAATCACAGACTGGTCTGCTCAGAGCTGCCACCCCTTGGGCTGTGGGGAATGTATGCCCATAACAGGTCTGCTGCTGAGCATCCCACCCCATCTTCCTCCTGCATCCATGAATTTGTTCCTTGGCTGTTGGTTTTGCTGTGTGAATTCCTTTTGATGAGTTTTAAATTAGGACACAAAGTAATGGGCTACCTGGTGACATTCACACAGACAATGTCATTCCAGGTTGGTCTTGTTCTCCACTGCTTGGCCCCTCCCTTTTCTCTTCTTCCTGATCTCTTGCTGTCTAAATCACCCCTCCTGTTCATGCCAAACAGATTCTCTTACCTCCCCTTGTGTCCTCTCACATCCTTTAGGCCTTGTCCCCCCAGCTCAGAGTCCCTTTCCAGTTTCATGGCAGTATGAATAAATATATCTAAGTTTCATGTGAGAGAAAACAGGCAGTGTTAGTCCTTATGAGTCTGGCTTATTTATCATAATAATCTCGAGTTCCATCCAGGTACCTGCAAATGCCCTAACTCCTTTCTTCTCACAGCCAAATAAAATTCCACAACGCCGCATCTCTCTTCTAGGGCGGTTCCATGCCTGGGCTGCTGTGAGCAATGCAGCAGCATTTGCATGAAATGCAAGTGTCATTCTTGTCCTGTTCCAATCTCACTGACTGCTTTTGGGGATGGAGATAAAATAAGATCAAAATACATTGTGTGAAATTCTCAGAAAAATCAATCAAAAACAAATTAACTAAAAGGTTTTAAAATAATAAATCTGATAACTCAATCTGTAGAGCTAAAAAGCAATAACAACAAACATGCTGGGGGTGTTTTGGTTTGGTTTGGCTTGGTTCGGTTGTTGTTTTGGTAGTGCAATGGTGACTGTACCTTTCCTCAGGTGCAGAGTGCTTGCTTAGCAGTTGTGTCTGCTGTGATTGAATCTGCTGTGTGAAATTTTACAACCTCAGGCAGCTTCTAAGACAGTAGTGGACCATACAGGTAGATCCACTCCACCTTGACAGATGGTCAGGTTATGCAAGCCTCCTTCTGTTCCTTCTTTTGTAACAGGAGGCTTAACCTGGGGAATGGCTGCCTTCAGGATACTTGGTCTAGGGTGGCTTTGCTGCTTAAACAACAGAATACTAATGACTTGATGTCTCAAGGTATTGAAGCAATTAACTGTTCAAGCAGTCTTTTGCCCTCTTATCCCTTTTGTATTGGGGTATAAAAGTATGAAAAATTAAATGCAGCCATTTTCTGTATTCACTGAAACTCCCTCCCAGCACTATCCTATGCCTCTGTTTTATTATCTCACTCACGTCTTTGTTCTCTTTACTTATTTTTCTGATCCCCACGCCTCTACCCTGGCAAGTGGTATTTTTGTCGAGGCTGGTCGTCGACACTGTGTCGCTGTGAGAGTGGGCTGTGATGTTTCCTATGCTCAGGATACCACTCATAGTGTTGAGTTGACTTCCTGTTGAGTTGACTTCCTGTTGCCTACAAGATGTAGGACTCTCAGCTACTGTCTGCCTGCATGTCACCATGCTCCTGCCATGATGATAATGGACTGAACCTCTGAAACTGTAAGGGAGCCACCCAAATTAAATGCTTTTCCTTTGTAAGAGTTGCTGTGGTCATGGTGTCTCCTCACAGCAATAAAAGCCCTAACTAAGACACCATTCATCTGTGATAAGGTATATGCCATGGTGGAGTTCAGGAGTATCTATAGGAACTTCCTATTTGTGTCCCTTTACCTCAGGACCATCCTTCCCTAAGCTGGTTGGCATCACCCCATACTGATGTTGACACTCCCCAGTTAAGGATAACATTTGTTTTACCAAAGGAAAGAAAGAGAACTTCCACAGAGGAGGAGCCTTTTGTCTCTTTCCTTTGTTTTTGATTCTTCTGTTTCAACCTAGACTAACTTGTAAGTCAGGTCCATTCTGCATGAAGACAGAAGTAAATGCTCAGAATAGGGGAACAGAAATAGCCTAGATTCTCTGAGGCAAGATGGTATCAGTGTAGCCCTGAGCCACTTGGCTCCCAGACCCCTGAGACTCAAGGCACGAGATCACAGTTATTTCAGACAGACCATGGGATTTACTGTTATTTGAGAAAGAAAAGTAAAGAAACTTCCAGCCATTAGAATAATCAAAACCAAGGCAACAGTCAGAAAAGAGGCTGAGAATCCTGGAGGTGCCTGTGCCCTGATTCCAGGCCAAGTGTTCCTATCTTGAAACAGCCATGCTGGTCTCTAAATCCCAGGACTGTGAGGAACTAGCCAGATTACAAGAATCCTGGATGAATGAAGTCATCACCCCTGAGTCATGGCTGTTGCTGCACTCCTGAGATTTCTCCCTTGCCATCTTCCAGGAACTTGTAGGGATTGTACCCTGCTGTTCCTCTATCACAGCGTGTGAGGTTTGCTTGTCACGGCAGCAAGACCTTTCTGCCTGCTCACTGCGCCAACTCGCAAGTCTAAGCAATGCAGGAACCTCATATAAGAAGAAAGGCATCAAGAGACTGAAACCCTTGACAAGAAACTTACATTTAAGAAGATATACCAAATGCCAGCCCTTTGTGGGGGGGGGGCTTCAAAAAGTCCTGGTGCCAAGGCCCACACACTACAGGCACTAGACTAGAGTGTCTGGGCTAAGAGCCAGGTTCGGGGGGTTAGAGAGATTCCCCAAGTTGCAATGACATGCAAGGAAGATCCAGAGATACACAAAGTCCTCACAGATACTTTCGCATAAACGTATTTGTGTCAAAGAACTTGGAAAGCAGCAGCTAGCCATTCTGCACAGGACAGGCAGGTCCTACAGGGTCTCTGTCACCTCAGCTTGCAGCATCCCTTGGGGTTCACTTCATTTGCCTCAAATCCTCTCAGTCAGCTTTCCATCAAAAGACAGCCCGCCTCTCTAAGGTTCATAAAGCTTCTGCCTTGAGATAATGGGTGCGCATTAGAGCCACAGGGCACACACCTAGCGTGGTTCTCCCCAGACCATCAAACACAGTTGATTCCCTTCCTAAACCATCCTGGGAGCTTCCCCATTGGTCTGAGCCAGGTCTGAGGTTCAGGAAGCTAAGAGGCAGGTTACACCCTACAGGCAGTAGCTAAGTCTCCTCTGAACCTGCAGTTTGCCTCAGCCTCGAGCAGAAATGATGGACAAGAAACCTTAGTGTATTGCACTGCCCTTGCTAGCAAGGAGAAAAGTAAGGAATGAGATATTTTAAGTTCTCTGCCCCTGTGCCGGAAACTATTTTCCAGAAGCTTTGGCATACCAAGGCTAGGCCAACCTGGACCAGTCTCAGGGATACCTGAGACAAGCAAGCCTCCAGAATCTGTTTGTGGACCATGCAGGCACAAGTTCTCCATCCCCTGGGTATTTGTGACACCCCGAAGCCTTTCCTTCTAGCCCCAGGGGACTACTTTAGAAACCTTGCCTGTAGTACAGCGATCAGACACGTTCTCAGAGGCTTGGCTAATGGCCACTTCCTGTGCTTGTCAAATGCAAAAAGAAAAAGCAGCACGTCCCTGTGACTTATTGTATTGCTTCCTGTATGCGACTATCTGGCGGCAGCATAATTTGACGTCTCTCGAAAATTAAAAGCCTCTGGCGAGGGTACCACAGACGAGCCCTCCAACCCCTGTTTTGCTGATTAGAAAGAAACCTTTGCCAAGACTTCCATTACGAATAATCATTTTCTAAGATGGAACTCCAACGACAATGACGCACAGCCATAATATTAAATGAATGGATAGAGGTTATGTGTCCACCCTCTATACCTCTGAGCTCATTCTGGAGATTAAAGAGACTTCCTTTAGTGCTCTCCAGCCCACACTGCACCCATGATGTCAGCTTCCCCAACCAGGCCTGCAGCTTCCTAGCTCTTTGCCCTGTCTCAGCCTCAAGCTAAACGCTGCTTTGTTCCAGATCTTCATGCCCCCTCAGGTTCAGTGACCAGGCACCCATGAAACACCTAGCACCTCCACAACTACCCCGCAGGGCTGCAGACAGCAGAGACAACCACCAGGGCTTGCAGGATGGCTAGACCCCAGGCCACAACTTCCTTCCAAAGCAGGAGTGTGATAATCAGGACCACAGAGACAAGGGGAGTCTCCTTTGTTCCGCAGACCTGAGCTAAGGGCCCTTTCTCACCCTTTCTCTCAGGGGAAAAGGTCATTTCGATGTCCTCAGTGCTCCTGAGTGTGTTGGTTTCCATCAGTCGGAGTGGTGTGCTTTTCCGTGCAGGATTGTGAAGGGGAATGAACAGTTGGAATCAGAGCACACAACTTGTACACTGCCCTCGTCCGTTCACAGTATGGCCCCTAGTAGTTGTATTTGGGGAAGTCAAAATCTTTCGGAGCCTCGGGTTTCCCATGTGTAAAGTGGAGAATTGTTGTGGGGATCCATGATCTAACACAGATGAAAACGCCCTAAGAAACTGAAAATAGAGCAGCTCTCCTTGTCGCGAAAAGCAAGAACTGATTAGCAGCTCTAATCGTGGCTACAGTCGATGGTCTATGTCTTTGTGTGTCTCTGAGTGCTCAATGTACGTGGTACAAATATGAACAAGATGACTCGGGTGTGGCAGATGCTCAATATTTTGAGGAATGGCTGTCATGCATCTCTGTGTTTTCCCCAGGTCCCGCTTCCTCTCAAAGGCTGCAAAACGCATGTGCGCAGAACCGTGAGGCCCAGCAGGAAAACTCTCTTGCACGTTCAGAGACGTGAAGCACGTCAGATGTGAAGCAGAATTGTTTCCTGGTAGAGTTAATCACCTTGCCAATATCCCCTTGTTGATTAACTGATGGATTCAATGTAGCCTTTTTGTCGATTTCTATTCCTACTGGGCAGTTTCTCTCCTTCAAGATAAATTTGTCAGAGCATTAGAGGCCATGTACCCAAAATCCACTACTTAATTTATTTTTAATCCCACGAAAAACCAAGACTGATAAAAGTGCTGATGGGCCTTAAGCAATTGATTGTTTGAGTTAAGGGAGGGTGATGCTGTATTCATCTAGCAATGCTGTAACTAGTGATGCTGTAACCATGCAATTAGCCCAAGGTCCAGTGTTTAAGCCAATCTTAATAGAACTAGCTAGTTGGCCTTTGACCTTTGCCTCTAAAGTTCATAAGAGACTACAGTTCATCCAAAATATGTTCATTTAGGTCATCGGCCCACAGAGGCCACAAAGCTTCACAGATGGGACAAAGTGCTCACAATCCCATTCAGGACATCTCTGTCTCCTACCATTGGGATAATATACCTAATCAGATTGGCTACCCTGTCTGGACACTCTGATCCACACCAAGGATGGCCTAATATGGACTCATCTTCTCTCTAGAATTTCTGGGATTCCCAGCTATCTGTGACCCACCTAAGATTAGAGGAGCCACTGACTTTATACTCCAAATACTGTTATCCAATATTTATATTCTGTGTCCTATGAGTCTTGGTTTCTAGGCTACAATTTAGGAATAGTCTAAGCCATCGATCCTGATCATTAGAACACTTCCAGGAAGCTCAGTGAATATTGCACAGACTATGTGCACATGGCTAACACACCCTAACACTGAAAAGGAACCAGCAATGATTCTAAGAGGGTACAGAGGTCTGAGTCTAATGGAGGGGGCCAGGAGTGATGGCCCATGGCCCATTGTGAGGATCCCATCAGATGCTTGTCTTCACAGCAAATGGAAGAACACTCAGTGTTTGTCTCCATTCCAGAAGGCAGACCAGCTCCCTCAGGAGAATGAGAGAACCACCTCAACCCATCATAAGGGCTCCAGACACAACAGGACTAAGGAGACATACTCAGTGACTCAGCAAAAGGAAGAGAAGAAAGACTGGAAGGAAGGGGTGAGGATGGGATGAAAGCATCCTGCCAAGAAAAACTGCCAAGACTTCAAGTCTTTATGATGACCTCCACACCTCCTCATGCTGACTTGGACCCACTTGTCACTCAGCTATCCCTCTATCTCCATGACAACACTTTAACCAGATTCTGCTGTTCTTTCTTCATCCCTCCTTTGCTTTGATCTCACTCACTTCTCTGCTTAGCCAAGGTACCCTCTACCCTGGTAGATGAACCCCCACTCTCACTCCCATGAGCCAGTGGGATCATCATCAAGGCTGTTGTGCACCATGCTCTGCACAGTTCCATGCACTGACCTGCCTGAGGCAGTGAGGGACTGAAGAAATGACTGACAACCAGGCATGAAAATCAGGGATTGGGTGGGCTGGCCTCTCTGTTGAAGAAGCGTCATCACCTCCTAAGAAGCTCATCTTGTTTATTATACACAGTTGAACAGGGAGGCAGGATTTTGCATGTTAATAAGAAAGGAATCAGTGCTATCACATAGGCTGAACAAGGAGGCAGGTATGACTAATCTCATCAGCAGCAGTCATTATAGCAGAGTGGTCTTCAGCCTGCAAACACCCAAGGAAAGAAAGCTATGGTGGGCATCGTAATATGAGTTATAAAGACTCGGAGACAGATATTGGAGTTCAACTTGAAGATCAGAAAAGCAAAGCAGCCAGCCACTGACTCTTCCCTCTACCTCAAATCAAAATGACAATCCTGCCTCCATGAATCCTCAGAATGAGACTGTGTGAGAGCTGTCCCTTCCCATCTTATATTCCTCTCTGGTGCTGGGATTAAAATTATGCACCACCACCACCCAGCCTCTATAGCTAATTAGTGTGGCTGCTGGGATTAAAGGTGTGTGCCACCACTGCCTGGCCTGNGACAGATATTGGAGTTCAACTTGAAGATCAGAAAAGCAAAGCAGCCAGCCACTGACTCTTCCCTCTACCTCAAATCAAAATGACAATCCTGCCTCCATGAATCCTCAGAATGAGACTGTGTGAGAGCTGTCCCTTCCCATCTTATATTCCTCTCTGGTGCTGGGATTAAAATTATGCACCACCACCACCCAGCCTCTATAGCTAATTAGTGTGGCTGCTGGGATTAAAGGTGTGTGCCACCACTGCCTGGCCTGTATGACTGACTAGTGTGGCTGTTTTGCACTAACCTTCAGGCAAGCTTTATTTATTAAAACACAAATAATAGACCACTATAGGGCAACTTCTATACACACTGCCAACACTTGCACTTAGACACTAGAAAGGTTTTGCCATCCCTCTGAGCCATGCCCAGGGAAGGTTTTGCCACTCTTATGGGGGCTGAGGCATTGGGGTCCTTAGCATGATCATGCCTGCATCAACAATACATATCTACAATACGACCCCTACAGGTTTGTTCTCCAGACTCATCCAGTTAAGGCCTTTTTCCCAGAAGGGTAACCATCAAGGTGAGTGACCAAGCAGTGTTCGGTGCACCCCCTCAAGCCCACTGCTTAGCAAGCAGGCTCTCTAGCAACTCTGCCTCCTTGCCGAGCCAAGCCATCTTCACCTTCACCATAGGAACCCCTTCCCTTATTCTCCCAACCCTACCCCACACTCCAGCTCAGAGCCTGCTTCATGCACACAGCCTTCTCTGATGAACTTGACCAGATGGGCAGACATAGCCCTGAGTATCCCGTAAGAGGAGCCTTAGCTTAGCTCTGAATGCTAGAGAAACCCTGTGTGAGTAACGTGTTCCGCTGAGCCTCACATGGAGAACTGAGACCCATTGTGGGTTCTCTTATTAGTAGCCACTCACAGGTGGAAAATCTGAGGACAATTAACACACAGAGGTCACCTCTAACAATGAGCCCATCTGACACTCACACAAGGTCATGTGCATAAGAGTCCAGCTTCCTCTTTTTTACCTGACACTTCTCCTCTGATCTGGGGCATTTTATGCCTGTATCTTTACTCCCGTCAGACTACCAGGTCCATGGACAGAGACCACGACTGCCTGGCCCCTTAGAATGAAGCTTGCAGGGGTCTATGCGGACCCCCAAGGATGGCACTGTCCTGCCATGGTGCAGCATTTGGAGTTAGGCTAAGCTGCTTCTTTGTTTTGTTTTAAATCTACCAGTTAATCGATAATTCTGCTGGGAGATCATGTGATAGTCTGCTCCTGAGTCCAGGAATAAACAGAGAAGAGTCTCGGTGACCTTAACCCTGTGTCATTGAGCCTGTATGTCTGTGGAGAGGACGGGACAGGCGACATTGTTGAGTTTTATTTCTTTTATATGTGGCAACAGGCTTTCCACCTAAGCAGAGGGACCATTGCTGAAGCTGGGAGATATTATTGGATCAAGAGGAAAGTCAGCCTGCACAAGAGAGACTCTGCCTGATTCATCCTAAAGCTCGGCCGTCAGAAACAAAAAAGTCAGCACGTAAAATTGCCCCTGTTCCCAAATCTCTGGGGATGAAGGTTCAAGACAGCCAGATTGCCTGTGCCGAGGCATGATCCCTAAGCAGCACTGAGCAAGGCCAGGGACTGCAAGACCAGGTATGATGAGAAGGGAATCTCAGTTAATGCTTGGGATTGTAAGCACATCCAAGACAAAGCCCCAGACAGTGAAGACCCATCTAGATGGTGATGGTCCCCAGTGAGAAGACGGGATCCCTCCGGCACGCATGAGATGGCAGGCTTTTGCTCTGGCATTGATTTCATAAATCCCCTCAGTGTAGCTGCTTCCACTTACCAGTTTACTCCATCAGAAACACAGCAGGAGATGCTCCCTGGGAATCGAAGAGCATCCCCAGAGCAGGGCTGACCTGTACTCTGACCTCTACTTGACATTTGCTTCGTGATTTAATTTACCTTTTCCTGCTCACCTTTCCCTCTCTTGTTTACCTGGATCTCAATTGGATTTAGCAGCTGAATTTTCATTACACAAGTCAGAGGTCCGGGGGAAGTTTATGAGGTTTGAATTTCTGCCAGCAGGGCTCTGTCTGCTCTAGTCTGTTCCCCTTCAGAGCTGAATCTGCCTGACCCATGCTGGCTCACTCTATGCTTGCAGATTCAAGAAGCTTGTGTTTCTCCCAAAGTTCCTTCACTCTCAAGGACAAAAACAAGGGCTGGATACATGGCAGTAAAATGAGCTGCCCGGCAAGCATAAGGATCTGAGTTCTCATCCCCAGCAGCCGTGCACAGCAATACCCTGGGGAGACAGATAGTAGGATCTGATCCCTAGAGTTCATAGGCCAGAGCTAAACTGATGAGCTCTGGAGTCAGTAACAGACCCTGTCTCAAAACTGAAGTGGACAGCAATTAAGACCCCTGATACTGACTTCTGCTGGCTTCTACACACATGTTCACATACATGCCTGAAACACACACACACGCCATGACATGAATACATTTGTATAAGCACACACTCATAAAGGACAAAGCTTACACAGTGTCTCTTGCTGTGTGTCCAGCAAGGGCAAAACAGAAGCTGGTCAAAACGTAAGTACAGCCCACATCATCTGCAGTGACACAGCTTCCTTCAGGGGAACACTTCCCAGGTCTTTGTTACACCAGAGAAAACATGACTGGCAAGAGTGGGGTAGGGTAGGGCTTAAGCTCCCATAATCTACAACGACAGCTCCCTCTCCCCTGACACCAATACTGACCCTACAGGCAAGCACAGGGTCACTGCAGGACAAGCCCCCGTGCCCCAGCATCTTGCCATCCACACGCCCCGGCTAATCACAACTGTGGGAACCGTGGGTGGGCCGTGCTTTTCTACTCGAGCTACCACGGAGAGAAAATAAAAAGAAGGGATGGCAGCTCTGCCTAAGGGCCTCCTGTGCCTGCAGCCTGCAGCCTGCAGCTCAGCCAGCTGGAGTCTGGCTTGTACAGCCATGCAGAGGTGAAAATGCCAAGTGCTCCTGTGACCCGAGATGAAGCCGCGATTAGAAGCGACTATAAAGAGACAGCACCCGACAGGAGGACAGAATGACCCCAATCCATTTTCAATCACCTCTCAGAACAGTTCTTGGGCTGAACGGATGAATCGGCCCAGCAGGCAAGAATGAGGATAAGGGCTTTCCACCCCGCCTATTTTTTTAGATGCCCTCAAAGCTGCCACTGCCCCACCAAAAGCAACATTGGGCATAGCACAGGAGCTTGGTTGGTGAGGAGGGGGCTGGGCACAGACAGACCTCAGCATGAGACTTTCCAGAGGACATCACTGGCTGGCATCTTACAGCATAGAATTAGACAGAAAAAGAGACTGGATAATTCATCCTTTTTTTTGTTTTCCAAGTGGACTGAATTGCCAAAGAAACCCAGAAAGGCCTGCAAAGGGGCTGTGTAAGAGGCTGAAATCTCTTGATTTCCCCAGGTCTGCAGGGAGAGGAAGAAAGATTGTCAACCAAAGAAGGTCGCAGTCTCCAGTGACCGAGTTACACATGGCTAAGTGGGAAGGGGCCAAGAAGAGCTGGTGGGACACTGGCAGAGCATTTAGCTTGAGGGTTCATGCTCCATAGC
>LOJH01006618.1:13783-32203 GCA_001685095.1 Ellobius talpinus
GCTCTTCGTCCGGGGAGATGGTGTTGTTCTAGTTGCCCCTCCATTGAGAGTCGGCCCAGACAGAAGAGGGTCCTGGGTAGGAAATGGAGACTTTGCCTCTTGAGATGTGCAGAATGCTCAGAGAGAGGCTCACGTGCATTCTGCTATCAGAAATCACCCAAGGATCCCTCCACCCTCGAGGAAGTTCATTTCCGAGTAACTTATAGCCTCTCAGCTAAATCCCATGTTCCTTTCCTCCAGCCTCCTGTCAGTGTCCCCAGACTCCTCGCTCTTTTCAGGAGTTGCTTTGCCCACTGTTCTTGCAGTTACTTTCAGGTTTTTCTTTAAATTAAATTTGATGTCCCTTTTTTATTTTTTTTTTAAAAAATATTTCTCAATATTATAACTTCATTTTTTCATTAATTTAAGTTTTCATATTTTTTCCTAGAAGTTATCACTTATATCCAGCTTTTTCCCCGTGACTCTTTACTATAAAATGTACCTATCATTTAAATCTTTCAGGTTCCTCCAAAGAAAAACAAACTGATAGTGTAAGTTATATGTAAAAATAACACATTCTAATTCCCATTACATAGAATGCACACACTGTATATATGTGCACAAAGAGAAGCAGAGAGCAGAAAGACAAAGGCTTCAGAGAGAAGTGGGTTAGTCACAAGATGCAATCTACACATGCAGACTTGGGATAATCATGTCTAAAATCCAAAGGCAGGCAGGGCGGTAGGCTAACATATGGGCATGACAGACAAGATTCAGAAGAGAGTTTTAAGGCCTTCCTTCAACAAGTTGCGGGAAGTCCACCCACATTATGGATGGTCATCCGTAACTCCTGAAGTCCACTGTTGAAGACTAGCACCTGGTCAAACAACGGGAATCATGGCCTAGTCAAGTTGGCCCATCATGTTAACCACCCGGTGAGTATCACTAATTCAAAGATGTATTTTCTTTTCTCATTTTCACATGATGAGAAATAGGGCATCGCCCCTGCCTCTGTGTCCCCATGGGAAGGTATGACAGTTTATGTGGGACCGTGGCAAGAAATGTCTCTAGACACAGCTGTAATACAAGCAGCCCTGCCTCATGGATTGTATGATCTGGCAGAGTCTACTATTTTGGAGCTGTCTCTTAGTGTTTGGAACACAGAGCTTCTAGAGATTGGGATAAGACCAGTTGGAGAATTACGGTGAGCCTCACACCATCTTGAGCAGAGAATTACATGTTTTTTTCTTCTTTTTTTTTTAATCACTGGATGCTCCATTGAGGTCTGTTAGAAACAGAATTCCTGACACTGGACACAAGTGACCATGTAACCAGAGATGCCTATGATAAGCTTTGATATGTTGTACACACCAAGGCATAAGTCAAGATAGACATACAACAACCCATTATTGAATGGTAGAAGTTTGTCTTGGTTCTGGCAAGAATGAGACCACAGAGCATGCCAGAGGCCTCAGGGCGAGGGTGAACATCGACCCAGACCTCAGGGGCACCCAACATCTGCCCTTCTCTTGGGCCTGTGCAGACAAGGGGTTGAGTCTCCTCGCTAGGGAAGAAGAAAAGGTTGAGCTTGGGTTATAGATGAGTCATAGGAACGTGAATGTGTGGCCATAACCAGGGTGTCTTTGATAGGTGGAGTTGCAGGACAGCTCTCTCTATGGGCAGAACTTTGGACAATGGGCGGCCATTAATTCTAAGTGTTGAGAGAAATACTCTGGACCATAAATAATCTCATGGGCAATTGTGAACTGTTTAGTTAGATCCGAAGCCTAGGAGAAGAAAATATAAGATGATATGAGTCAGAGAGTGCTGGACGCCTACGGATCCAGGGGAGGTGGACGGGTGTGCTAATGTCCTCTAGAAGGTCTCCACATCTAGGGGGCACTATGTAAATAAGTAGGCAAAAGTTCTGAGCAGTTTATGCCAACCTCTGTCCTTGGCCCTTCCCATGGCGTGACACAGTCACAGTGGCAGAAACGGAAACTATGCATCCTGTCCAAAGGCCTGCTCTCCCTGGGACTGATGAGGTAGCTCCTGTGGCTGAATTCCAAACCTGACACCTGTGCTGAGCTCTCAGGGTAGTGTCCCCTCTCTGGCAGGACAGTTGTCTACCTGGAGCATGCTGATGAATCAAACCCCCATTCCATTTTGTAAGTGCCATTGATTAGCTCACACAAACGAACGTGCCAGCAGCCTGCTGTTTTCAGGGTCTCATGCAGATACACAATTTAAGTGCACACCATTATTCATTGTCCATAACCTCACAGAGAGCAGCGGTTTAACACCAGCCCTACCTCACAGCAGAGGTGTGGGACGGTGGGTCCACTGTCCGAGTCACCATACTGCACCGACCGATTCAGAAGTGACTGCCTAAAAGGAGCAGGATCTGTAGGGGCAGATGCAATGCCACCCCACCAAGGGTGAAAGTACTAATGCATGCCCTGCCCAGCACTGTATCTCCACTAGAAAATCAGGAGCCTGGAAACAAAGGGACAGGAGAAGCGGCCACACTTGTCACTGGAGAAGTGATTCCCCAGAAATCCTTAGCAGACTGTGGCAATGTTCCAGGGACAGATGAAGACATGCAACCCCACGACAACACCCACCAGGCTTGTCATGCTCCCAGCCCCTCCAGGGGCAGAGCTATGGACAAGGTCATTCTCACTGAAGGAGAGAGAGTTGGAAGCCCAAAGTCTTCCATCCTGAAATAGGTGCACGTCTCATTCGCTAGAAGAAAAATTCCCTACATTATCTGTTTTCTTTGATGTTAAGAAAGTAAAGATATGAATTTATTTAGAGAACTCTTTTCATCTTTTTGCCAAAATTGAAAGCAACGCTTAAAATAAACAAGCTCATCTCTGAATGGCAAGCCTCAAAGGTTGTGGGGGTCCACCCTTAGCAATCCTGACTGAGTTCTTGGGAAGGACCCAGAACCTGCATCTGTGACAAGGCCCCAGGGGTGTCCTAGTCCAGGTCCACTCTGAGAACTGCCTTCATCATTCTCCGTGGCTCTTATTTCCGTGTTTAGACACCTCTCTGACCTTCTTCTGACCTCTACGGTGAACTCTCTCATGAAAGGCTTTTCTCGGCAGAGCAGAGCGTGCGCTCAGCAGAATGCCCAGCATAAAAGAAGGATTACCCTGCAGTGTGCTGTGTCAGCTGCTCTGAACGCCTCTCAGCGCTTGGCCGGCTGAGCCTCGTCTCTGCGGATGATCTGCGGGCAGCACCCATGCACCGTGGCCCTGGGTCTCTGCACACAGTAATCCTCTTCATCTTGTTCTGGAGAGGCAAGGGCGCAAGCAAGCAAATGCCCCGAAGCTCTCCTGCAAGGGGAAGAATTACCACACCCGCCCCAATGGAGGGACTTCCTTTATTCATAACCACAATGAAAAACGTGAGCTATATAGCCTTTCAAAACGAGTTAGGACAGTAAATACCTGCTTGAACTGAACAGAATCGAAATGAATCGTTTGAAGCCCCACTGCTGGCTTTCATCCACTACTATCTCCATCTTTCTTTGAGACTTAGGAAGAGTCTTTGTTTACAAAGAACCAAACCCTAACTGTGTTCCAAGTGGCCAGCTACCCTCTGGCTTTGGCAGTGGAACAGCAGGGTAGGTCTGCCTCTTATTTGAACTAAACATAATTTATTCTCAGTGACCCATTTCTCATACTTTGTTCTTCTTCTGAATCCCAGGCTTTTAACTGCTCTGCAAACTGTTTTCTCCCATTGGACAGTCAGACTTGGGCCCTGTATCAGCATCCTTTAGGGAACCCCTTCAACCTGACCCACCCTCACCACAGGCATTTAGCTGCTCAGTGCTATGGCTCCTGTTGGAATAGGTACCTCCCCCAGCCCAGATCTCATTCGAAGAACTGAGTTGGGGATGCTGGCCTCTGCTCTTCTGAAGCCCCACATAGTCCATGTATTAATTATGGCTGGAAGCTCTCTGGCCCAGTGCAGAAAGCTGAAGCTCAGGAGAGCAGTGGGAACAGGTCACATGAACGGGTTCCCCAGGAGGGTGAGGTGATTCCCTTGAATGGACGTAAAGCTTAGGTCAACATAGTACCCTGAAGCAAGCCTAGAGCGGAAGATGCCAAATAAGTGGGATTTTCCTGCTAGTGCTACTTGTCAATCACAATCTTTCTCCCTCAGTTTGCTGGCTGTTGTTGGAGATGTACAAACACAGGTTCCTCATGGAACCTGGTGTGTAGCTTTGGGCTCCTATCTGCAGGCGCTGGGTAGGTGGTCCATGCTACTTATTTCAGTCTAGATGCTATTCCGTAACTCTCAATCTCCTAAGTGGGTCCACCGCAGCGACACGGTGCTGACCGATGGGATTGTCTCAGCCCAGGCACACCCACTCACAGGCCACATGCGTGGAGGATAGCTACCATAGCAGTGCAATGCAGTCATAAATCTACACAAAGCGATATGAGAGTCTTTCAAGATTTTCATTTCCAGTTTATTGGCTGGTTCTCCAGTGAGGCCCTTGTAGGTGTCAATGTTGTGTGACAGTGTCATAATAAGTTGGACACACCTGGAAGGGGGCCTTGACTCGCGGCCTCATCAGCCATGGCTGTGGTTGAAGTCTTCTCAGACAGATCCTCTCACTTCATTGAGAAAGTTCAAGTTTTCATTTGACAACTCCTGGCTTTTAAATGTTGGCAACTGATCTAAGAATGTTAAAAACTCTACAAAAGTCTCATGATCAAACTGTCCCTCGTGCCCCCATCCTGTGCCTCTTAACATCTTACTAATGCTGCCACTGGCAGAGCTAGATATCAGCCCTCCCTTCTCCATGAGTGGACGCAAAGGTCAGATGGGCAGGGACTTGCTAAAGCCCTCACAGCTAACAGCCAAGCCAGGTTCAAACCACGGAGGGGTTGCTTCTGCCTATGGTGTATGGTACCCTTACTAACCTTTGGATTACAGTGTTCAAGAGGCACCAGAGACACTCCCACACCCCCACAGCTCCACTCCCACCATCCCTTATTGCTCCTTCCCTCTGCTGTCTCTGCCATCTTCAACATAAGATTCAGAAATCCTCCAGCTAGCAGAGGAAGCAGGATGGTTATGGTGATGTGTGGAGACATCTTACAGAGACGTCTCAGAAGTCACCTCCATCGTACCAGTCACACCCAGCTGGTCAGAACCTGTTCACATACAGCTATTAATCCCACTGGTAGAGAATAAGACCACTACCACAATTTAAAGTCAAGTTTGAAGCAAGCTTTAATTGAATACTGGCCATGTTGATGGATTCTCTGGTAAGGTCCATCTCTGGGTTTCCAGAAAAATTTCCCCAAGTCACAGTTTGCAGGGACTTAAAAAGGCAAAATCCACAATTCACTGAATTTCCCGTCAGGCCCAATCAGGGGCAAGTTTACATTCTGACGTATTTCCTGCCTATGTACCTCCTACCTGCATGTGATCAAGCACATTCGATGTAGGATTTCCCTCTGTATGCTGTGAATACCACTGGTTAATAAAGAAGATGTCTTGGGCCTGTGATAGGACAGAATAGAGGTAGGTGGGGAAAACTAAACTGAATGCTGGGAGAAAGAAGGTGGAGTAAAGAGACGCCATGTCGCCCCGCCAGAGACAGACACTGGATGGAACCTTGCCGGTAAGCCACAGCCACATGGCAATACACAGACTAATAGCAATGGGTTAAATTAATATGTGAGAGCTAGCCAATTAGAAGCTAGAGCTAAGGGGCCAACCAGTGATTTAATCAATATAGTTTCTGTATAATTATTTTGGGCCTGTAGGTGGCCAGGAAATGAACAAGAGACCCCATACTACATACATTCAATGAGTGAAAACCAGCAGTTTGTTGCTTCCCATGTAGCCTCCAGCATTTCAGCAACTCTCTGTCCTTGGGCAAGGGGCTTACAGATCAGAGGCATTTTTGTTTCATGGATCTCTTAGGCATAGTAATTAAAACTTAAAACCTACCTTTGGCGCCCACATGCCACCCAGTTCTGGTAGCACAGTGCGGCTGTGCTCTCAGAGAGGTACAGATGCTGAGGTCTGTGAGTTCTTCCACCACAAACTGTTTCACCACAAATCTTATTTCCTATTGTCCTTTGTGTGTGTGTGTGTGTGTGTGTGTGTGTGTGTGTGTGGTGAGCCATCAAAATTTTGAAATACGATTAAGACTAAAACTACAAGAAGATAGATTGACAAACCAACCTGATAAAATGCCAAATTGGTACTCGTAGTTCATTCCTGGTACGGTCTTAGGCACACAGCAAACAAGCAGAACCGATTTGCTTTAGTGCGTTAGTTCTGAGGCCTGACACGCATGATGGGGACAAGAGGCTCCGCCCTCTCCCCAGCTGACAGAGCCTTTGTTTGTGTTGACTCCTGGAGCAGTAGTGGAGTTGGAGGAGAGTACAAGTTTCAACACCTTGCCAAACTGTGAGTAGCCCTGGGAAGTCCCTTCACCTCTCTGAGCTTTAGCCATCATCGGTCGAATGGACATTGTACCCCCACGGCACACGGTACAGACTTATCAAGGGATCACATGACTAGGAGAGAGTCAACAACCAGAGACAGAGGCAAGAGCAATTGGAAGGCACCTTCACTGCTGGGGAGCTCCCAGCGACCAGGCTTGTGAGTGGATTGGCAACTCACACTCACACTCTTCCCACACAAATGGAGCTGTAACACTGCAAGAGGATGTAATGGCTGCCCAAGGCCTGGGCGGGGCTCTAGTGTTCTGGGGTACCAGGTCTACTAGGAAGTGCTAACCCAATGACCCTTGTGTGCCTGGTGGCCCAATGGCCTCCCAGCAGCGTAGCAAAGCTCCCAAGGCAGCTCTGGCTACTCCTAAATGTGGAAATGTCTCCCCCTCTTTACCTGAGAATTAAGAAGTTGGGAGATACTGTCCTTTGCCAGGCATGGCAAAGCTTTCTCCTCAGAGTCCAGTTCCCCAGGCTTTATAAAAAGGAACTTCTCTTGCTGGGATGAGGGAGGAAAAGAGCAAAGAGTAGGCCGGTTTAAGCCAGTTTAAAGCTCAACAGTTGCTGGGTGAGGGACTTTAAGACTGTGACCGGTTCTGACAGGAAAAAAATATGGACAATGTGTGGCCCTGAGGGGATGTACAGCACCATTATATGTCCATAAAATTGGGTTGAAGTGACTATCAACTCTACCTTCAAAATGGAAAATAAAATCTTTCCCAGCTTGAGCAGGAAGTGGAGGAGGCTGTGACCTTTCACCCTTGAAAGAGCACAGGTGTGAGTGGGCGGTCTTCCTCAGACCCTGGCCGTCCCTGGAAGACCCAGAAGCCATTTTTGGTGGGGGTCCCCTTATAGGATTCACTCTTCGGAAAAAGTTAGGGGGTGCGCGTAACGGAGTCTCGGAACAAAGAGGCCTGACTTTCTACAGCCCCCCCACTCCCAGGAGGATACAAAAATAACACGGGGTGTGACTACAGGGCTATTAGGAGTTTGACATAGCTCAGTCAGGGTCTTCGGGGATAGGGAGAAAGTTTGTTATCTTCCGCCATTCTTGCCGTCTGCTAGAGACCCGGGGCTCTAGGGGAAACTGCGGCTGTGTCTTTTTTGACGACCCCACCCTCACCCCCAGAGACCTGCCTGTGACTTTACTCTTCCAAGCTGGGGCCTGCCAGATCTGCTAGAGAGGTTGGCCTGGTTCTTTGGACTGTGAGCTCCAGGCTTAAAGCGACAAGTCCATCATCTAACATGCCCCTGTTTGAAGCTGCCTAGGGCCACTCTCGCTGTGTGGACCTCTCTGGGAGCCCTTGTTCCCACCTCATCAGGCGCTCTCAGTGGAGGTTTGCCTTGGACCTGCAGCAGACGCCTGGCCTGGTCCAGGTCTGCCACATGGAACTGGAAGTCTGATATACTGGTCTGGTTCCCACACACTAACAAACTCACGGGTGCCCAGGGATGCTGACACTGAAGGTTCAGAGTCACCCTTCAGGAGTTCCTGGAACCCTGAACGGGTGCCCAGGGATGCTGACACTGAAGGTTCAGAGTCACCCCTGGGGAGCTCCTGGAACCCTGAACTGAGGGACCAGGTGGTACTGCAGTATCAGGTTGCCTGTGCACACCAGGGTACCCAGCAGCCTCTCTGGCCTGTGCCATAGATGTCAGCGATGCGCACTCCTATCACATCCCAAACCACCCACGCGTGTCACCAAAAACACTCTTGCCCCACTGTTTTAGTGGATCCAGCACTCTCTGAAGGCTCCTGGGAAGACTGCCTTTCTTTCTGTCCATGGTTACCCTGTTACATGCCTTCTGCCTGCTGCCCTCTCTCCCTGCCTTGATTATCCCAAGTCTAAAATCTAGAAAGATCACTCTTTCATCCCATAAAGAATTCTCCCAAACTTGTCTGGCTCCTGGCACCCACTGATCTTCTTTTTAGCAGCTAGATTCAGCACTGTCTCCCCAATTCTAGCCAAAAGGGCTGGGTGGGTCCTGAAATCTGAATGGCAAGAAAATGTCCCTAGAGATGACTCATGGGTTAAAAGCATTTGACGGTCTTGGAGAAGACCAGCGTTCAGTTCCCAGCACCCACGTCAGGATGCTCACAACCACTGTCAGCTCCAGCTCCAGGGGATTTTATACCCTCTTCTTGCCTCCGTGTACACACACATGTAAAAATAAAATTATAAAAAGAAAGCGTCCCCAGCTATATTCACACTTGGAAAGTCTGCCTTATCCATGGCTACTTGGGCTGACAGGAAGGAGTTCTCAACGGGTCATGCTAAACACAACCAGGGTTCTGCTTGGAGACTGGGGGCCGAGACAGTTCCTCAGAAGCACTGGGGAACACTGGCTTGCTACAGGCAGGTGGTCAGATCCTGAAGCCAGCCAGATCCTACCGCACAGGTCAGGTCTCCAGCAAATATGGGGGTGAGTGGCGGAGGTGATGGTACAGGGCAGATGGGAATAAACGCAGCTCAGGGAAGCCATGCTGAACATCAGGTGTGGGAGGTTTCTGGAAATTCATTGGCCCTTCTTAGCCTCAGGAAATCTTAGTCTCTGCGTCTGCTGTAAGTCTGACATCGCTGTTACTATGACTTCATCCTCCCCTTTCACCCTCTTCCTGTCATTCATTAACCCAAGTCCAATGGCTGCAGATGATCCCCTGGTCCCACCACACACAGCTTGCCCTGCTCCTGCTCCTCACTGGGCTCACCTCTGGAATCAGAACTAGCTGAAGCAGGAGTCAAATTTCTCCACAGAGAGGCTCCATGTCCCGAAAGAGAAGCCTGGCCTTCGCCACGAGGAGTCCTCTGTCCTCCAGCAAAGTGCTCAGAAAGTATAATCAGCACAGGAGGACGTAGTCAGAGGCCATGGATCACAGTCTCTGGGGTAGGGCTGGGGAGTCCAGCGTCTGCTGCAGCTGGTATGTGCACACAGAGAATCCTGTACGGGTAATCCTAATGGGAGGCAGAGACAAGCGTATCCCTAAAGCTCGCTGCCCAGCCAGCCTAGCTGATCAGTGAACTCCTGGATCAGCAAGAGGTCCTGTTGCCCCAAAAATATGTGAAGAACATGGGAAAAAGACACCAGACATTGACATCTGGCGCCTACATAGAAACAAGTATGTGCACATGCGCAGGAACATACAACATGCACACAGGCACACACATACACCCCATACAATGTTTTAAATAAATTTACAGTTTTATGCTGTATCACATTTGTAGCTGTGGTCAATAGCATGTTGCCACATGTAGCCTGAAAACCATGGGTTGGACGTGACAGAGAGTATGGCCAGCATCTAAAATAGATCCCTCCCATCCTGCACAGTAAACACTGTCCTCTGTAAACCCATCAGTGATGGCAGGGCATGTCGGTGCCAATGCCTCCCAACAGCTAGAGAGATTCAAATCATTTCGATAGTTCTGCAGGTCACAGACTTCCTTAGGAAATGTTATGCAAATTTCCAAACACTTGCAAATTCGGAAGCATATATATTGTCCTTTTGATTTACACCCGTAATGGCACTGGCACCTAAATTATTTATGCAGTATGATAATGTTCCATCCATTGCAGACTCTCTGAGGTGAGCCAACAGATAACCACTGTCCTACCTGAAAACAAAACGTGTCAGGCCAGAATAATGTGGTATTTTCTTAGGAGAGGATGGTGTGATTTACAAATGTCATGTTTTCGGGGCATGAGGAAAATTCTCATTATTCATAGCCTGGGATCCAAGGGGCCCGTTGAAAAGGCAAACGGCAGGAACTGCTACAGCCACATATGCCGAGCACATCGGTCTTCTCCGCTGCTTGGTTGCCCACACAGGCTGATTGTTTCAGGTTTGACATTAATGACCTCGTGGAATCAGCTCAATGCTCTGAGCACCAGCTGCAGAAACATGTCAGAGATCGCTTCCAAATCAGCCATGCACACGCAAGAACAAAGCGAAACAGGATAAAACTGTCACCCGGAGACCTAGGGAGCAGCTAACACGATGTCACCTGCTGGCTCTTTCGAGTTGGTGTTACCTAGAATCGCCGTGCAGCAAGGGCAGCAGGCAGATGCCTCCCCGAGGCTGGGTGGCATGAACGATGGGCATTTGTCTGGAGTACACAGACTTTGTGACCACTCTTCTTGATGGATGGCCCCTTCCTGTCCCTTAAAGGATGGCTTTTGAATACAGAGCACTGGCAGGTTATTTTCCAGGCATCTCCTATTTCCTCCAGTTCTTTGCTGTCAACCTCATGGAATTAAAAGTCAATTTCACACAATCGAAGAAGAGAGGAAATGTTGGGTGTCGGGAAGGGATGGCCCTGAATTCAGAGGAGCAGACTGACCTTGAACCATCAAAACAGTCTACGAAAGGACAACAGCACCAACCACTCAGTCTTACCGCACACAGCATGGGTCCTATGGCGTTCTCTCAAGAGAAGGCCCAACAGTAGAAAGCAGCCAGGAATGCCCCCTGAGTGGTACGAGCCATCATCTCCCTTAGTCACATGATCATACTTAACCACCAATGTGATGGCATTAACGGGGGGCTATTTGGCATAAATATCAAGTCCTGGGGGTTTGGGCTTCATGTATCAACTAGTGAGGGTGATCTTCAACCTTCCAAATGCTGCAGCTCTTTATGTTGTGGTGACCCCCAACTTCATAGAGTAATTTGGCTACTGTCACAACTCGTAATGTAAATATCTGATATACGGGGTTCATGACCTGTATGTTGAGAACCACTGGATTGATGCCTATAAAGGGCTTCAGGGAATTGGCTATACGTCTCTTCTACAAGGTCAAAGCAAGACATCCATCACTATATACCGAACGCAGACTCCATGATGGTAAAGTTCAGCCTTTAGCACTGGGGGAAAATAAATTTCTGTTCATGCAGTCTACAGTATTTTCTTATAGCAGTATAAATAAATAGACACCGTGTCTTTCCTGGAGCTAAGAGCAAATTACACACTGATGCCCTGAGAGGCATGATTCAATATGGCTTCTAAGACTTCTGAGCGTCTAGACCCCTGTAGGTAGGTTACTAACCGGTCGTCGTTGGTAATTAAAAGACCTGACTGAATCAGAGAGGACTTGGACAAAGGTGAAGTCGCAACAGATGTCTGTGACTTCATGAGCTGTCCATGTTATGAGCCACCTGCACGTGGCCTCAGGAGTCAAGACAGCACTACCCAACAGCCTCAAGGAAATAAATTCCATCAACCTAATGTCAGCCTAGAGATTCTAAAATCCTGAGCCGCAAGTAAGACTCCAGTCCCAGAGACACCTTCATTTCAGCCTGCCAGGACTCTGAGCAGGGTATCAGTAAGTCCTTGTCTCCTGTGGTCTCTCAGAGAATGCCACCATTATCATGTGCGTTATCATATCAAGCACCTAGGTTTGTGATAATGTGTTATCTAGACAGAAAACTCATGCAGACACCTGCTAGTTCTCAGGGGAATGTTAGTTAAATCAGGGTTATTTACCTAATGGAAGCATGTGTCCATAAACAAGGAAAGAAAATTTGGATAGACTCCGATGAACTGAATCTGCGAGAAAAACTTATAAATTCTAGAATTGGACAGGCTAACATTCTTGCCCATTCACTTTTCAGTCAGCTCTGTGACTTCTGGTTTCTGGCTTACGCTGCATGTCTTTGTCTCCCTTGTTTCTCATCAATACTGTGTTTAGAAACAAAGTCATATTAGTAGGACTGTTCGTCATCTTCTTCTGATAGTGGTCCTTGGCCTCCCATGCTATCTCCACCCCCGAGGTGTCATACAAATATTGACAGGTAAGCGCCATAGTCTGGGGTGTGGGGCTCTGTAGTGCCCCTGCTTTCTGCCCACCTGTTAACAAGGCCTCTGATGGCCTCTTGGCTTTGGGCAGGAAAGTGAGCTTTCTCTTCAGCTCTCAGCATCAACACAACTAAGTATCAGAAACTCTGCCTCCTCCACACATTGAAACTGTTTCCCCAGTCACCCCTGAGACACTGGTGTGTCACTGTGACATTTTGCCTTGCATCAATCAGCTGATTGTCACCAGTCACCCGTCCCCCACCTCCCCAAGGTGCTCTGCTCTGACCTTGCCACCCCCAGTCCTGGTCCCCGCCCCCAGTCCGGGTCCCTGTCTGGCACCTGCTGATTTTTCAGGGATAGAATTTTGGTTACTTTGAGGCACTCTGGTCTCTCTTTCTGCCTACAGAGCAGCTCTTAAAACCTCGCCCATCTCAGCCAGGCGGTGGTGGCGTACACCTTTAATTCCAGCACTCGGGAGGCAGAGGCAGGTGGAGCTCCCTAAGGTTGAGGCCAGCCTGATCTACAAAGTGAGTTCCAGAACAGTCAAGGCTACACAGAGAAATTCTGTCTTGAAAAATCATAAATAAATAAATAGATAGATAGATAGATAGATAGATAGATAGATAAATAAATAAGCAATGACAAGTGTGTTTAACAAAAAAATTATCCATCCCATCCCAACAGACTAGCCACTACGCCACTATAACATTGTCTCTTGCAAGTGGCTGCTCCATCCTCAGAACACTCTGCAGATGCACTGTGTTCCCTTGTTCCATTACACATGATAAATCTCCAAAATATCTTATAGCAGTTTTAAAAGAGCAGCTCAATTGAGCTGGTGTTTGCGGAATAGCAAGCAGTCCCTTCACTCAGTAACTTAACAACAGAGGTGGGCTGTGTTTGCACTTCTGTGGGTAGACTGGTGAGTTCTCCTAAGGCCTTTGCTGGGCTTTCTTCCAAACTGCCCAAAGTTGGACTGTCGGCCTGGATGCTTAAAGATGTGCCTGGTGGCTCATGCTGGATGCCAGCGGGCACTCCTGTTGTCTTATACAGAGTCCTGTCTTAGCCTGGGCCTCCATAGTTTTCTCGGGTCAGCACTCCGAGGGACAGAAACAGAAGTTATGCGCCTTCAAAGTCCTGCTTCAGAAGTCACAAAGTGACACTTCATACACAGTCTATCACTCAAAGCACATCAGCATGTGACCAGCCCGGATTCCAGGGGCTGAAGGTAAGGAGAAAAGCCGGATTGTGACAGAAAGAACAATGATCACACAGCAGACAGCCCACTCAGGTTGGGGCCACACAAGAGCAATCTGCTGACTGGCTCTGTTTAGTTTTCCTCTCTCACTCAAGTCCGTGTGAACATATTCTCTGTCCCTCCTCTTTTGTTCCTCCTTACCCCTCTATCTCTCTCTTCTTCCTCTGTCCTCCATTGTCACACACATACACACACAGACACACACACACACACACACACATAGAGCACAAACTTCAGAATCCTAAACTGAGAGACATACTTGAGAAATAAGCTCATCAGTATCCTGTTCCTGTTTGACTCTGGCCAAGCTCGCCTCCGTGGCACTTCCTTTAAGACAAGCTCTCAAGGCCATGCCCAAACCCTTAAACATATTGTTTGCAAAATTGGCCCAGTGTGACCAGACATGTCTGAATCCAAGGAGCAGGCTGCATTCTCAAACTTGCGGCCCCTTTCCACCCTGACCCTGAGCTGTTCCTCCTAAGTAGGAAGATGACCGGAGCAGCTATGTTCCCTGTCTCTAGGGAGGTGTTCACCACTGTGAGTGGGTCTGTGCAAGTGAGTGCTGCTGCCCGCAGAGGCCAGAAAGGGAAATTGGGTGCACTGAAGCTAGAGTTACTGGTAGTTGTGAGTCACATGATATGGGTTCTGGAAACCAAACTTGTGCCCTCTACAAAAGAAGTATGTGCTCTTAACCACTGAGCTATCTCTCCAGCCCCATCCAGGGATTCTGGAAGGTACCAGAAACCCTTTACTACAAAGAGAAATCATGGGTTATCAGAGGTGAGAGAGAGTCAAGACTGGTCTGGCTTCAGAAAGCAGGGAAGGACCAGGATGCCATGACAACGGATGGAGCTGACAGCAGGCCCAGAAACAACCAAAAAAGGGTGCAGAACGGTGGGCAGATCACAGGTCATAACCCCAAAGTAGGTGTTTCCTGGAGAGCCTTGGAGATGATTTGAGAAGAAATGTAGATCATGAAGGGGCGGAGAGGGGGTTGCAGAGGCATGCCCCTCCTGCGGAGTACATTCCCTTGAGGAAGGGAAGCGTGATGAGAGGAGACCTCAGCATTGGGATCTCTGGCCATGTGGCCTTCACACTGTCTCCTTGAGAGAGGAGCCCTCATAAAAGGGCATGGCAGAATCTGATTACTCGGTAGGAATAGCCAAGATCATTAACTTGATAAATTTCAGCTTTCCTCTGTGTGGTGTAGACACAGGCATTATTCTGAGAAAACACAGGATTGCCTCTCCCTCCAGAAAAGTCCACTAATAAAAAGCCATTAACCTATGTTCTTTCAAAGTCTAAAATGACTGAACAGGCAAGCCATTTCCCCCTCTTGTGGGAGCATTCTGGGCATCCTCTTGAACCCACGTGGCCACTCAAATTGCTACGCTCTAACAGAAAACAAGCAAATAAACCTAAAGGCTTATCTGCCAAATTAAGAGTTAGGGGTGGCGAGACACATGGGATGAGAAAGGGGGAAGAAGGACTTTCTCAAGGATACAACTTAGAAATTATGCTTTTAAGGATTTTTTTTTCAAGAAAACCAGCTTGGTACATTTCTATTTTAAAATTAATGGCATATACTTCATCAAAAGTGCTATTTCCAGCAAACTGCACAGATAATTAAGTCTAATTTCAATGATGTTTGCAATAAGGACAATAAATCTTTATGGGCCTTATATGCAATCTATACTGAATATTCATTTAAATTTCATCTTCATACAGATTCTTCTCAACTTTGAGTGTTTTATCAGTTCATTTAGCCAGTGCTGTGGCTGCGTGACCAAATTTGGGCAAAGAGGAAAAAGAGAACATTGTTAGAATTGTCCTGTTGACACAAGACAGCTTCAAGGAATTGGCTTTCCTTTCTGTCTCTGTGTCAATTCCCTTGCCTCCAGTTTGAGAATTGGTGGGTTATCATTCTCACCTGTACCCCTAACATCGCAAGTTGTTTAAACAAAGCACTCAAGATCCTAAGTGGACTCAGGCTAGGAAGGTAAAAAGAGCCCCTGCTTTAAATGGCTCCCTGGACAACCCCACTGCTAGATAATCAGAGCTAAGCAGAGCCCTGAACCATCACCTCCCCCAAAATGTCACTTTATGGAGAAATTCCTTCTGTGATTTGTTTGTTTTTTATTTTTAACTTTCCCAGCCAGGCCATCAGGCAGAGAACAAGATGAGGCAATGAGGAATGCCACAGAGGTGAATTTCCCATAGCCTTGGGTCTGGTGAAAGACAGGGACTTCTCTCATCCTCTCCTCTCACCCACCCCCACCCACCCTGGAGACAGAGGAGGCTTCCTGTAGAACTGTTTGCTGGCCCCTGAATGTCTCTGCCTTATTGTCTGTCTGTGTGTGTGTCCCTATTTTCTGGCCAGCTCAGCTGGATTTATCTTTAGACATAGATTTCTAGAACACTGACAGGTTTTGATATTTTCCTTTAGTGGTCAGCTTGCGTTTTCTGGAAAGGGTGACAGAATCAGTATTTTAGGAGATGCAGGCAGGGGAAGTGGCAGTCATCGCAACTCAGTTCTGTTGCCGCAAGACAGAAGTGACTATGAAGAATCACTGACAGATACACTTAGAGCTCAAAGAAAGCATTCAGCTCACATGTTGTGGTAACCAATGACTGCTTTGTGTGGCACCTGGAGACACAGAATTGCTCTTGTGTGTTGGCCCTTTCCACAAAATGTCATGTCGGGGGAGGACCACGTGAGAAGAATTTTGTGTACTTAGATTTCTGCTTCAATACCCTCATCTGCTTATTTCCAAGAAAACACTTAAAAAGGTTTAGCATAAATCTCCATTTTCAAATGCATAAAATATATTTGAAGTGACCTGAAACTATCAGGGACAGTCCATGACCAACTGGAATTCTTCCCCACCTCAAGTACACAGACATTCACACTAGGGACGAATTAAGCCCAAGGTCTGGTGGCCCTTAATCACTTGGCCTTCTGGCTAAACACAAACTTTATACAACCATTCTTTTCTCCCTCTATTTCTTTTTTTAATTGAGACAGGGTCTCATGTTGCCCATTTTTCAGCCACTCCCTAGCAGAGTGGCTGGGGTTGTTTTGAAGGGACCTTGGAGAGCTACACACTGACTTGGAGTGTGTTTATTGTCTCCTTTGGCTCCCACCAGCAGAGATAGTACAAAAATGGTTAAATATCACACTTGACATTTTTAAAAGATGCAATCATATCTGAATTGTTTTCCATGTTGAAAGAGAAATTAACTCATAACACTAAACCACAGTTGTTCGAACAAACACGATTTGTTAGAAGCCCACTGCTGCCTTCAGTGGGCCGTGAATTTGTATTCCTATCAACTAGGCTATTTATTACTTTCTTTCAATATCACGGTTTAACTGAACACTAACATTACAAACAGACTCTCAGCCTCAACACAAAACCATTTCTTCCTCTCAGACTCAGTTTCCTCACAACCTAGTGAGATTCTAATTGAGTATTCAACCCAGACATTGTTGATTGACTGCCATGTTCACGATCCCTGCCTACAAAAAGCGGATGTCCTGGTGAAGATGGTGCAGATGTCTTACCTGGCAGAGGTTGGCATATCACAGATGAGGGAGAATAGCCAACTCTCCACCCTCCTCATGGGTGGGTTGCCCTTGAGAAGCCTCCCTACACTTGCCTCTCCTCACAAGGAAAGTCAAGCACAGTGCAGCCACCTGGGCCCAGAGGTGTTGGAGAACACATTCAGTCAGGCTCACAGAAGCTCAAGGGATGACCTTAAACAAAAACTTAAAAGTAGGAAGCAAAGACCATAATTTACACACAGTCCAAGGGTCCCTTTTGTGAGAATCATAAGCATCTGCCCTCCTACTGGAAGCAAAGTTTGAATTCTGATTTTAGGTGTAACTTCAGTTATATAAAGGATTGCAGTGCAGCTTAGCAGTAGACATTAGCAAAGCCTCAAGTTCCATCCTTAGTGCTGAAAAGGAAAGAGACAGACAGACAGAGAAAGACAGAGATTTGATAACAGCATTTGCTTTGTGAATCTTCAACAGTCATTCCTCTTTATGTGCAGTTGTGAAACTGCTGATTCCCTCATCTCCAGGCTTTCAGAATAGTGGTTTGTGTGCAAAGGAGAGTTCAACACAGCATCCTCATGAACTCCAGGACATCAAACACCACCATTCAGGCCAGAGCAAGGCGGCAATCAGGGGCTATTATTATTCATCTGCCCGGAGGCCTGGGATCAGTAGGAACCTACACTGCCCACTCCCCTACTCCTCACACCCCACCCCCAGCCTTTCTGGCCTTTTCTCCTTTGACAGCCTTCTTCCTGCTGAGGAGCCACTGCCTGCAGGCTACACACTGTAGGGGCACCAAGTGCAGCCCAAGGCTGACTCTCACTTCTCAGTCTGTGGGAGCTGCTCCTGAGGAGGGTTTCAGCTCTACTTTTAGGCTCTGGGACTTTGAAAACACAGCCCTTGCCAGAGTGATTTCCATCCAACCCTGCTGAAATCTAAAGAATCATGAGGTCTTTATGTGGTAAGAACGCCCATCAGATGAGACCAAGAACACCATTTCACACATTCATCTTATTCCCTACCACATGATTGTTGCTCTATACCCCCACTGTACACAGTCATGCACACCCAAGCACCTCATAATCACACACTCACATTCATACGCACATTCTGTAACATGTGGGCCTGCTTGTTGGGGTTTCTGTCCTGCCCAGTTCCCACAGCCGGTATGCCCCAAAGAAAATCACACAGAGTCTACATAAGATATAAACTGATTGGCCCATTAGCTTAGGCTTCTTATTAACTCTTATAACTTATATTAACCCATTATTCTTAGTATATGTTAGTCACATGGCTCGGTACCTTTTTCAGTGGGGTAGGTCACATCCTGCTTCTTCGGTG
>LOJH01006619.1:3846-30989 GCA_001685095.1 Ellobius talpinus
ATGGTGGCTCACAGCCATCTATAATGAGATCTGGTGCCCTCTTCTGGTGTGCAGACATATATGGAAAGGAATGTTCTATACATAATAAACAAATCTAAGAAAAATGTGATGGCTTATTTCATGTGGTTTCTGTTGGTGGAGGGTCGGGACATGTGCTCCAGCAGCGCTGTCACGGACAGTCCTTCTTGGTATTCTCTCATGGAAGATTCCAGGATCGTTCTTGGCAGTAGAATTGCTGGGTCAGGGGATTTTTAAAATACTGATACACACTGCGGTATTCATTATGTTTTACCTCTGTGAGAAGGCAGCTGGCAGCAGCTTACAGGAGTAAGTTCTGGAAGGTACCAATTCAGTCCACCCTGGAGAGGAGGCAGCCCAGCAGCTTCATGGGGCAGTCAAGACATAGACTGAGCTAGCATCAGAATCCAAAGTTGCCTTCAAGGTCCACCCCCAGTGGTCCACTGTAGCTATCTAGGCCACTATCAAAAAGAGTCCACAAGCCTCCTAACATAGCTACATAGCTCCACCGTCTGGGACCAAATGTCCAATCACAGGAGCTTCTGCGGGACATTCCCTCTCACACCAGCACAGCCAGTAGCCTAGCTGAGGCAGTTGTGAGTCACTGGTCCAGTAGCCACTGCCCTTTCCAGCCTCCAAATGCTGTCCTGAATTCCTTCACTGTTAGTGTCATGGTGGTAGTGGGGTAGCAGGGAACACCCCAGATCTGTTTTCCAAGCTCAGCAGGTGGAGAAGGTCCCACCCCAGCTTACTCATAGGGACCAAAAGCCACCCAACTCACGAGCATCCTTGGCTGCTCTCACGCTACCGGCGGTGAGTGCCATGGAACTTCATGGTTCTGCCAGTGTGACTGACAAGTGCGGCATTTTGCTTTGCTGGGAGGAAGGCCCAGCGGCTCTGCATTCTCCTGCTCCCTGGCATTTCTTTCTCCTGTTCTACCATTTCAGATGTCTGCCCAGAATCTACTGGGATGTTTGGATTTCTAGTTATAGGTGCTCTTTACAAAAATGCAGCGTTAGTAAATGCTCATCGGGGTTTTGGATAGTCCCCTTACCTTCTGACCATTTGTTTATCTGCCCCCTGGTTTTTGCTTTGTTCTATTTTAAGGGGAAAAATAAATTATTGGCCCTTATGGTTTTTGGAGGAATCTTGTTTTTATTGTTTTTAGTTTCCCAAGCTTATTCTGTCCTTACAGGAAACAACTAAAGACCAGACTATAAGGCTTGAGGAGCCAGCTCAGCAGTAGAGCACTGGCTGCTCTTTAGAAGATCCGGGTACAGTTCAGAACCCATGCCCAGCAGTTCACAACTGCAGTAACTCCAGTTCCAGGGGATCTGATGCCCTCTTCTGGCTTCTGTGGGCTCCCTCATGTGCTTGCACACATGCACAAACATACAGACATGAGTGCATGTGTACACAAACACACATAGGTCAGTGGTTCTCAACCTGTGGTTCGCAGCCCCCAGATGCCCTTCCAGGCATCCTGCATGTCAGACATTTACATTATGATTCCTGACAGGAGCAAGATTATAGCTATGAAGTAGCAATGAAAATAACTCTAAGGTCAGGGATCATCACACCATGAGAAGCTGTGTTAAAGGGTCGCAGCGCTAGGAAGGATAAGAGCCACTGTGCACCAAGGTGAACGCAGAGCCTTGAGAATGCAAAGTGCCCACTGTCCTGCTGAGCTACTCCCCCCACAAAGCGTAGTAGGCTTTCGGTCCCTTTCCAGTCCGCCATCTCTGCCCGTCCATCTAGGCACAAGCCACTTAAACTTTTCCCACATACAGCTCCTTTTTGTCTAAGAAATTTTTACCGAAACCCAAAATATATAAAATATAAATAACCAAAAATCAAATGTTGATTCAAATTATAAAGAATTTTGTTTTAAAACTATTCTTGGATATATATGTACATATGTACACATATATGTACATATATTATATATTTTATAATATATTATTTTAGTGATTAAATATAAATTTGCATGCTAACAAGATGACTCTGTTATTTTGAGGCAATCTTTTGTAGCCAGGGCTAAGGCTCCTGCTCACTATGTAGCTGAGGATGACCTTGAACTCCTGACCCCTATCTCAAAGGTTAGGGTTCTGGCCTGGGCCATTGTCCCCAATTTATGTGGTGCTGGGCATGGAAATCAGAGCTGCATGCTGGGTAAGCGTTCCTACCAACTGACCCCATTTCCCCGCTCTGCTTGCTGATTTCTATGCAGAGAACTAAACCTTAGCTGAACAGTTGACAGAGGACATCTTCAACATTTTTCAGAATTGGTCTTTTAAAAAAACTTTTATAAGCATCAATACCTTGAACACTGCTCCTCATAAATAAGTGATATAAAGCAGCAGATATGTGGACAGTTCATTTCAGAAATTGTTGGAAATTCTGTCCTAGTCCAAAGGCAAAACTCATTTCCTGATTTTTAAGGAAAATCAAGCCTGCAATTCACATAACAGTAAAAGCAAAACAAAACAAAACAAAAACAAACAACATTCTTACACAACACAAGCCAGTGATGTACTGATCCAGGGCTCCAGTGTGTTAGCCCCATGAGAACTGCAAAGCCTTCCCTGGATGGAGCTCAAGAAAGATGGCAAAGCTCTCCCTGGGAGTCTGGGTGATCAACTGCACCTTTCTCCTCCATATTTTCATGCTGAGGACCGACGGGAGCAATTGTTTTCTATAATTAGCTCATGATGACTTTATAGGAGCAGAGCATTTCAAATGTACAGCAAAAACAGTTTAATTCCAAACAGAATAGTCTCAAACCCAAGCCAGGGTGTTTAAGGAAGCCTTATCTGATTTCAAAGGTCGGTGCATGACTGCTTGCACGGACCAAAGTGTGAGCATTGCGTGTTTACAGCCAGAGTTGTAGTAAAACCACATGAATCACACAGGTTACCACTGTCAGGGGCACCCCGGATTCGTTAGCAGTTTACTTGGAGTTAATTTTGATTGTTTGTAGATTGCAGAGACTTCCTGAGTGACTGGAGTCACTCCGACATGGCCGTGTCCAGGGCTCCAGTGTGTTAGCCCCATTAGAACTGCAAAGCCTTCTCTGGATGGAGCTCAAGAAAGATGGCAAAGCTCTCCCTGGGAGTCTGGGTGACCAGACGCTGGCAACTGCACCTTCCTCCTCCAGGCATTCATGGCCTGAGACTGCTCATCTTCCCTCGCCCTGTGCTGCACATCTTAAGCATGCTGAGGTTCGCTGGCTGTGGTAGGTTCCCACCATCAGAGATGGCGGACTCCCACCTGATCACAGCTTGCCTGTGCATGTGTCTGTCCTTACTTCATTTCCTTGCTGCCCCGTCGGGGTTCCAGGACCCACGCCATGGGAGACATGATAGTCGTTGCACACCCAGAAACCTTCTATCATTATCAAATTTCTCATGACCTCATAGGTTGTTTGGGAAGCTTTATCTAGAATGTCACGAGGGAAAGGTGAGAAGATAAATAGACCAAGAGATGGCACTGGGGGCAGGACACCAAGCTGCCACCAGGGAGGGGGCACTCCATTGGTTGCAGAAGAGCCGTATCCTAAAGAGCTTCAAATACCAGTTAAACGGAGAACTACTTTCTACACAAAGTGGAAAGAGCCCGGAGTCCTCTGAAGAGGAGGACAGAATCGGTGTCCCTCTCTAGGCATTCTGTGGGTGAGGGAGGGGAGCTAGAAAAGTCATTCCGGGAGAGGAGTCATTGACTGTCAGGAATGGAGCTGACTAGGACTGAGACCAAGATGGTATCAGTGGGAAAGACATGGTTGGGGAAGAGAGGGAGCCAGGCCTGCTGTCTGCACCAGATGAAGAAGCAGGAGGGGTCTGAGTCGGCTCCAAGGCACTTAGCCGTTCTTGATGCCTAAGGACGCTGGATAGCATGAGAAGACCAGAGGCAAAGAGGTTCTTCTTGTGGTTCTATCTTCCTCTCTGCATCTCAGCATATCTTCCAGGGCCAAGGAGAAGAGCCATGGGCACACACCTCAAGAATTCTCTTCCTTTAGAAGGTCCAAGAGTTAAGATTTTGTCCATTGGGGGCCTAGGCAAGGTGGCCATGGCTCAAGGCTGGGGCCTGTGCCAAGAAGTGCACCTCAGCTGTCACGTCCACATCACTTCTGCTCAGGTGGTCTTCGTGGGCTGAGAGGAAACAGTGCCCCACTTCCACACTTTACACAGTCACCTGAGCTCATGGCTCCCCTCCAAGCCTGGAAGAAAATGGGGCTCTGTTGTGATTCTCTGCTTTCCAGGGTTCTGAAGATAACGTGACAGAATTCTTTATTCTCACAGGCGTGGGTTTGCTTCAGGGCACCGTAGTCTTGGCTATTATTACTCAGAACAGTGTTTTCAGGCACAAGCTGTCCTCAGGACTGCGCACAGCCTAAACTCATGTGACCTTGCCCTTGTGACTGTTTACAACTTGAACTCACATGACCTTGAGTAACCCCATAATACCCTCAAACCATAAATTTCCCTTAATAAAGATGGCTATTGCATGAGACTTCAGTCCACCTCATTTTTTAGGCTCCATTCTCCCACATTCACAAGGCCAAATACAGTGGTAATAAGAGTCTGTTGGGGATTATTAAGATGTGCTACATTCACTTATGTTGTGGAACATTTATTTCGTGATGCAAAGACGTTTTGCATTCTTTTATGTTGCATTTGTTTAACTTTGTAAAGCTGTGTTACTTTGCCTGCCTAAAACACCTGACTGGTTTAATAAAGAGCTGAACAGCCAATAGCAAGGCAGGAGAAAGGATAGGTGGGGCTGGCAGAGAGAGAATAAATAGGAGAGATCTGGGAGGAGAGGATCAAGGAGAGAGAAAAGAAGGGGCCAGCCACCCAGTTACATGGCCAGACACGGAATAAGAAGGAAAGAAAGATATACAGAAATAGAGAAAGGTAAAAGCCCAGAGGCAAAAGATAAATGGAATAATTTAAGAAAAGCAGGCAAGAAACAAGCCAAGCTAAGGCCAGGCATAATAAGTCTCCGTGTGTGTATTTATTTGGGAGCTGGATGTTGCCCCCCCAGGGTAAGAGTCAAGAGTATAAAAACAACCAACAACAAGAGCCCATTAATAATATTATTTGATTAGGTAGCATAATAACAAACCTATTACACACCTCTAAGACCACAAATCTTAATACAGTCAGCCCTCTACATTCACTGATTAAAACAAACCAACAAACAAAACCCCACAGATTGAAAACGCTGGGAGTCTTTGCCGTCCCTCCACAGACAGCAAGACAGCTGATGAGGTAAGACTGCTTGCTGCCCATCTGATGCCTTGGGTTTGGTTCCCCAGGATCCACAGGGAGGAAGGAAAGAACTAATTCTAGCAAGTTCTTCTCTGACCACCACGTGCTTGCTATACACATGCCTGCCCCACCTCCATCCCATCCCACCCCATCCCATGATAAATCAATAAGCACAAAAAAGTACTCAGTAGGGTGTGCACAGGCTATGCGCAAATCCTTCGCTCCAGTGCATTAGACAAGGAACTCAAGCCTGTAGTTTGGTCTCTGCACAGCTCCTGGATCCTGAAAGTGACCCTGCTGCCCATGGTGCCTGAGGATAATTCTTTGGCTCTGGTTTCAATTCTACAAGTGTCCATCTGACTTTATTTCTCCATCAGATTTTAATCATTCTGCGGTCTAAGAATGTCCCCCCATGGTAAAAGCATGGCACACATAGGGGTATAATCATGAGTAAAAGTTCACCTAGGACTTCCAAAGCAGGGAGTGGAGCTATCACACACCATTTGTGTGTAATTAGCCTTTACTTCTTACTCACAGTTCAATTGTGAAACTGATATGCAAATGCATGCTAATAGTTTACGCAAATGATCTGCTGCATTTGAGGAAACACTTGGATGAATCTTAAAATACAGGATTGTCCTTCCATCAAGAGTTCCGGGAAGGGTGGGCAGAGCCCCCTGGATAGTTCATGCGCCTACCAGCTCTACAGGTAAGCAGGGCTCTTCCCTCACTTTCTCCTGAGCCTCTGGACTCGTGGCAGGGCCTGGTTTTGCTTGTGTGTTTAACTTCTCAGGGCTGTAGCCTAAGCCAGATGAAGACTGTTGTTAGGGTTCCAGAGAGACAGGAAGCGTGGCTGACTGGCAATGTTTAGAACCATACACTCCTGCACCCTCTCACTCCCTGATCTTGTGGAAGCCACGGTCAGTGTGGTCCACTCTCAGATGAGGGCTGCCACTGACGAACACTGCCCAGTGACCACAGGGTCACTGACGACAATCGCAACTCTTAGACGTATTTTTTAACACCATGACGCAGACATGTGGCCCAAAGTGATATTTCCTTAAGTCTCCTGTCCTTTCTCATGTGGTACCATGATAGCCCAGCCTCTCTGTCCTCAAAATGCGCAGCTGGTTGAGCCCAGAAGCACCTGACCAGAGGGAAAGATGCAAAGGCTCCTAGGACAGGCAGGAAGAACCTGAGGCAACTCAGACCAGGCTCACTGCCCTCCCTCATCAGCACTGTTGCACTTGACACATACGCTAGTCCTTAGGACGCTGCCTCAGAGAGGCAGTGTATCTGCACAGGGAACCCCAGCTTCAACCCCAGGCTACACAAACATGCTCCACGTGGGAAAGAAGCAGGTGGGAATGGCTGTGGGTTTCCAGGACACCCAATTTCAGTGATGAAATCTTTCTGTTAACGCAAGGCCACAAACCCTAGCACCATCAGAAACACTGAATAAATCTGGGAACTATGCCTTCACAAGGAGCTAACCCAACTTCCATTATCTAAGGCCACCTTTGCAATCTTCCCTCTCCTGCCGCTGTTCAAACAAGTTTCACTGGGGCCACCGCATATGGGCAAATCTGTGGATGACTCTTTATTTCCTTTCACTTCATGTATTGCCACGGCGGGTGCTGGGAACTGAGCCAGAGCCATGTGTGCGCTCTCAGCATGGCTGCCCCTCCACACCCTCACCCACATCCCCACAGTTCCATTTAAGTGTATGGGTTGACCTTCCACCCAGCCAGTCCTGTCTCTTTGCCTGCTCCACAGCTCCTCTGTTGGCTGGTTTCCTGGGTGCAGAGCAAAGCAGCCTCCAGGGAGAGGAAGATGACAAGGGGCTATGTCCTTCACCCCAAAGAATAACCTTCCCCGGATGGCCTTTTCCTCAAAGCCCTGAGTTCCTCTGACCTGCCATTTCCATATGGGTCTAATCAACCATCCAAACACAATTTCAGACGTGTCAAAATAAGACCCACAGACCTGACACAATTAACATGAGCCAAGAGAGTGCACCCCCATGTCCCCAGCTGTCCCTCGCGACTCCTTAGAACTTCAGCAAACCCCTCCTCTCCACAGGCTGTGACAGTACCAAAAGCAGATTGTGAGCCGGGAACCCCTGACACGAGGGTAGAAGCTGTAATTACCCAGTGTATAATTTGGTTGCTAAATGGATTGTTTACAAAGGTGTGCATGATGAAACCACAGGCCTCACAGAGCCAAGATGAGGCAGGCTGGGAGGAGGGTGGCAATCATTAATGTCCTCACCTCCCATCAGGCTGCTGCCTGCCAACTGCGGCTGCCACCACTGCCACAGCAGTCTCTGGCCTCACTGAGTCACCAGGGCCTCGTGTTCCATGACGTGGGGGAAATACCTGGCCTTGCTCCCTCCCTCAGGTTTCACCTGGTAGTGATTCCCTGGGGAATCAAGCTTACCTCAGCATGGCAGGGAGGCAAATAGAGATCAATTGCTACAGGCCCCCCGGGTTTAGCCCGGAAGGAAAATGAACCCAGCGGAAGTCCTGGAAGACCCATGAGAGCTAATTCCACCTTCCATGACTAGGGAGTCGCCCTGAAGTGAACTACCTCACACTCTGTCCTCTGTGGGAATAATAAAAACCAGTGCCACACTGAAATACAGAGGATAAGGGGCAGGAACAGGGACACGGACCTCTCACTAAGAAGTCAGACTTCCTGAGATGACAGAAGAGACTGATTAGAAACAAAGTAACATTTGGGGCTGAAGAAGACAGTTCGGCAGTTAAGAGCATTGACTGCTCTTCAGAAGACCTGGGTTTGATTCTCAGCACCTACGTGGGGGCTCACAACCACCTGAAACTCCACTTCCGGGAGATCTAAGACCCTCCACGGGCATTGTAATGCCCACAAGTGGTGCATAGACACACATGCAGGCAAAACACCCCCACACAGAAAATTTAAAAAAAAAGATAACATTCAGGAGGATCCAGGAGAGGTAGCCCACAGAGAAAACTGGCGAAAGCTAAAGTCCCAGACCCACAGTGAGTTGACTGTAACAAAACTTGAGGCGAGATGCCAGCAAAATCAAGTAAAATGTCATTCTAGAACAAGACAACGCGATCATAAGCTATGTAAAGTTCTGTCAAGAGAACACAGGACAAAGAATTCAAGAAATTGCAAATGGATGAGTTTGCCAAGTGATTGTGGTATGGTGGTGCACGCCCTCAATCCCAGGGCTCAGGAGGCAGAGGTGGGGGGGGCTCTACGAGTTCAAGGCCAGCCTGATCTACATATTGAGTTCCAGGCCAGCCAGGGCTACATAGTAAGACCCTGTTTGAAAAAGCAACAACAAAAATTACAAGAAATGGTCCTGCTAGCCCTAAGACACAGGAAATTTAGAATCTATCGGCAAGGAGAAAAAGGACTCCTGTATTGCTTAACCACCAGAGGTTGTTCCTAAGATTGCATCATGGGACCATCTCCAAGTGTGTCACAAACTAACTCAGCTACTATATCATCAGATGACCGGACTGTCTCACAGGAACCTTTAAGGACAAGTTGCTGCGCCCGCCAGTGAGCAGAAAGTGACACAGTGGGTCACACAACACACAACAGCTGACACAGTGGGTCACACAATACACAACAACTGACACGGCAGATCACACAACACACAACTGACACAGCAGGTCACAACAACACACAACTGATACTGTGGGTCATACAACACACAGCTGACATGGTGGGTCACACAACAACACACAGCTGACACAGTGGGTCACACAACACACAGCTGGCACGGTGGGTCACACAACACACAGCTGACACAGTGGGTCACACAACACACAACTGACACGGTGGGTCACACAACAACACACAGCTGACATGGTGGGTCACACAACAACACACAGTTGACATGGTGGGTCACGGAACACACAGCTGACACAGTGGGTCTCGCAACACACAACTGGCACGGTGGGTCACGCAACACACAACTGGCACGGTGGGTCACACAACACACAGCTGACATGTTGGGTCACGCAATGCACAGCTGTAACAAATGAAGGAAAAGTCAAGGGTTCCTAAGTGATCTGCACTCAAAGTGGGTGGGGCTGGGAGGTGGGGGTAGCTGGGTTCTGGCAGTGTGTTCAGTGTCCTTGGGAATTCTAGGCAAGCAGTGCTGATTTCTGTCTGATCCAGTCTTTCTGAGCTCCATCTCATGTGCTCTTAATAAGCACCAGGATGGCACAAGTCAGCAAAGGGCCAGTGTCTGGACTGTCAGGACAGACTCTCGACTTTGTGGGAAATATTCATGGGACCCACTTAGTGACGGGAGCCTGGAGTTCCTGGGCATTGGTGGTGACATGATCTGAGTGGCCACGGGGGAAGCTCAACATATAGACCCACAGTCTATAGAGAAGGCCACTCCCTCAACCCTGGAGGCCTTGAGGGATGGAGGGGACACCTTCTCAACTTACAACAATGAGTACCAGGATCTTGCTGCCTCTGAGAACTGGAGGAAGAACTGAAGATGCTCTCAGCTGCCCTCGCCACTCAGGCATCTTTCCAGGCTGAACGGCATGTATCCGTCTAGGCCCGTGCCTCCTGGTCTCTGTTCAACCCAGACCAGTCTGCTGACTCTAAGCTTCCAGAAACTTCCAGCCTACTCCCTGCTGAGAAAGACGAACAGCTCAAGGCCAGTGCCTTGGAGTAGGCATCCTCACCAGACCTCTGGATTGCTGCCACAGAGTAAGAAGGACCCAGTGCCCAGCTACTGAGGGAGCAAAGGACACTCAAAGGCTGCTTCCTGCCCCTCATAGGACTCCTCCTCTTAAATGCTATTTGGTCTCCCGGGCCTTGCTGTACCTGAATACAAAGCGCAGCTGGACTTGGACAGTTTCTGTTTTGCAGGTGGGAAGAGCTGGCAGGATGGAAAAGAGAGGAGCAAGGGCTAATATACCTCAGAAAACACACCACAGGGCACTGGTGAGGGGCCGGGGTTCTTTGTGACAATCTGTCTTCTGGGTCCCTACTCAGGGCCACAGTGTTTGCTAGCACCCCTCATCCTGCTGTGCCCCCTCCTGCGGTGCTTCAGCCTAAATGCTCTCATCAACATTCATGAAAAGGATTAGCAAGCATGAAGGAAGACACTGAACCAAGCGCCTAATCTGTGGCCTTCACTCTGCGATAACAGAAATTTGAACAGAGAAATGAGTAGTTCTGGATGTCACTCGGCTTAAGGAGCTGTTCTATTAGATCTTTATTAACGAGAGGGGTATGAATTCCCCCAGTTAAAAGAAGAGAAATGGAGCCACAAAGCCAGTTTGCTGGGTCCGTGAATCAATCAAAAGTTTGCAGGAAGAGCCGGCACCTCTGAGGGTTGACTGGAGAGAATTTAATGAAGAAATTGTTTACAGGGATGGATAGACAGAGACAAAGCAACCCCCCCCCCATGGCCATGCAGGAAGCGGCTTCCTGTAGCAGCCTCAAGGGGCAGGTGCAGGAAAGTGATGCTGAAAACCCGTGAGAGCTCCCAGAAGGGCTGGGGGCATTACTAGTAGGAGCCCAGGCCCAGAGGGATCCACTAGTGCCTGCAGGAGGAAAGGGGGTCACACGAATAACCAAACACTTCCACTCGTTCCTTCAGGTAACAGTCAAGGTGACAGCAAGATGCCAAGGCAGGTGGAGGACAGAAACAGAACCAGTTCTCAGAGAATGGCCAGGGGGAAGGAAGCTGGAGAGGGAGTGACGGGGGAGAAACCCCTGGAGAGAATCCACCTTGTGTAGCAATGTGTGGAGCTCGGCTGTTCACTGGTGCAGAATGCAACTTCTCTCAATGGACAAAGAACATGGAGGGAGCCGCGGGTGATGACGAGCAAGCCCCAGCTTGACTCCAGAACCAGCTGACCAGTTCAGAACGCTTCGAGATGTCTATCAGCTAGTGACCCACACCCTCTCTTCACCCAGAAAGCTGGGTGGAAGAGACAGATCTCTAGGTCAAACAACAGCCTAGAGAACAAGTAGATGAGAGTCTAAGCAGGTCATTTCTTCAGCACTGTCCTGACACTGCAAAGCTCCAACCCCAAAGCTTCAATCAACAAGGACTGAAGAATACCTTCTTCACTCAAACCAAATCCGGAGCCTGAGCCTGTCTGCTCCTTGCAACTGCCCAGGGCGCCACCCAGTGTCCATTAGCCTATACTACACCCTCCAGCTCAAACCTTTCCTTGGGAAGGTTTGGTTTTACGGAAATACCATGAGACTTGAAAGGAGAGAGAAAAATTGACCTTCAAGACAAATATTTTTCTAAAATGGCTGATTTCCAAGGTGGATTTCACACATTAATTTTCTTGAACCAAACCTCAACACGACTTAAAAACAATATCTTACGGCAATGAACCCAGTGTTTGGACATTTCTTTTTAAACAACTGTTTTTAGGGAAGATGTTTATGTGCATGCATATAAATTGGCTTATTTGCATAAGAAATAAGGAGACCCTGCACATTTTGCAGAGTTTGGCTTCATATACATAAAGTCTACTTAGGCCTCTGTTAGGAGCTGAATGCTACCACATTCCCCCCCCCACAAAACTTAGCATGAACACGACTTGGAGAGGAGGCCTGGGAAGAGATTAAGTTCAGATGTGGTTTTTAGAGAATATGAACCTGGAACAGCAAAGCTACTAGCCTTTCCTGCTCTGTCCCTCACCAGGTGAGGGGCTGTTTTGGCTTAATTCTCTCCTTAGAGCCCACTTCCTGGAGAAGGTATAGAACGAAGAAGACCTTTTCTCAGCGGAGGGAGTCGAGCGGCCACTCTCTGCTTTTGCCAGAGATTTCGGCCTCTATGATGTAAAAGTGGCCCCGCTGATTAGAAATAAAATGTGCTCATATTCTTTGGGTCCTAACAAAAGATCTGACTTGCAAGATCTCACTCGCAGTGCCTGCTTCATGCACTAGGGAGAACCAGCCGCTCACTAGCAAGAAGGTGGGCACAGGATTCCCAGGTGTCCCTGAAGGAACCTCTTCAGAACCCCTCTGGACCTTCTGTAAAGAGAAGGGAAGCTGATTTACTGGGTGTAAACAGAAAATGCCCGCATCTCCCTCCCCCCCCTCATTCTGTGGATGGATAGCCAAGAATTGCTTCCAGAGGCCAGCTTGTGCTTGCAAGTGCCTGGGGGAAGATGGCTTTATTGAGAGTGCACACAGGTAAGCTGGGATTAGAAGCACTGAGAAAGGGAGGGAGGGAGGGAGGGAGGGAGGAAGGAAGGAAGGAAGGAAGGATGGATAGAAGCAAGCAAACAAGGGAGGGAGGCAAGGAAGCGCAGGGCCTCCTCAGGCTGGACACGGGAGGATGGCTGGAGCAGGAAGCCTCCTTGGAACCACAGCGCCAGCTCAGCCGCTTGCAAGATCGATGCCTGGGCAGGGCCATTTCCTCCGCCGGCGGCGGGCGGTTGACGGCCGGACCATTAGTGACTCTGTGGCCCACTCAGCTCCTGTCCATCATGGTCCTTCTGAGCCATGGTCACCTGCGGTCCCGCTGCACGCCAAGCTGCAGAGTCCAAACAAGGGCAGGGCTCCCCCTGGCGGACGCCGCTTCCTCTGGATTTTAGGACTTCCTAAGTACTTCCCTGTTTTTGAGCCAGGAGTTGAGGATTTCGCCATTGGAAAGAGAGAAGAGGCAAACAAAACAAAACAAAAACCTGGAAAGGGCAGGCCGACAGAATTCCATGCCACTCAAGCTGCCGAGTAGCGACAGGGCTGACACCAGCTTGTACTCACTTGTGGGCACATGGAGCAGGGTTGGCTCCATCCTGGAACCAAACCCTTCTTTGTGTGGCAGGAGATGAATGAGCTACAAATGCGAGCAGTGCCCTTAAACATGTTGAGTATGTGATTCTGAGCTTCACAGAGGCTTTGGAATGGCTGTCGAAGAAAGCAAGTTAAATTAAGAGAGCTGTCCTCGTTCGTTTTCTGTTGCTGCTATAAACACCATGACCGAGAGCAACCTGGAGAGGAAACGGTTTGTTTCAGTTTCCCGGCTACAGTCCATCACTGAGGGGCCCGAAGTGATATAGGAAATGAAGTAGAGACGGCGGAGGAGTAGTGCTTACTGGCACGCTCACCTACTTTCTTTCTTATGTAGCCCATAACTCACCGCCTGAGGACAGCACCGCTCACGGAAGGAAGGCTGGACCCTCCTACATCAATCAACAATCAAGAAAATTTCCCCCACAGACATGTCCGTGGGCCAAAATGACGGAGACAAGTTTCAAAGTAAGGAGTCCTCTGTCGGATTGTGTCAAGTTGATGACTAACGCTAACTATGACTTCGGATTATAATATTAATTTGGGGTGACATCTATTCAAACTTATCATAGACCAGGCTGGTTTTATTTTCTTAGTGAAATATGCAACTGTGGGAAATACCTGAGACTTTCACCCGTCACAGGCAGGCAGCCCCTAAGACACAGACATGCTTGCCCTAAAGCTTCCTCTTGGGGATGACCAGGCTGTCCACTGGAATCTTCCAGAAGGTGAAGTAGACGTTTCTAAGCACCACAACCAAAGAGGGAATCTGAGAAAATGAGTGTCAGTCATTTGCTCTGCAGAGGAAATGGGTGGATTTCTCTGAGAATCCAACCCATAACCTGGGACATGCTAAGCAAATCCACTCTACCCTTGGGTTACTTGAGCAGCCATGGACAGACTGTAGCACGATTAATTAAAACCCAGAGACAGAAATTGGGTTTCAGTCTGAAAGTCAGAAAAACAAACCAGCGAGCCACTGGCTCTTACCTCTATCTTGGTCCAAAATGGTGATCCTACCTCCCGGAATCTCAGAATGGGACTGTGTCTGAGAGCTGTCTCCTCCCATTTATAATCCTCTGTAGGGCTGGGATTAAAGGCATGCACCACTACTGCCCAGTTTCTATGGCAAACTAGTGTGGCTACTGGGATTAAAGGTGAGTGTCACCACTGCCTGGTCTGTAAGGCTGACCAGGGGGGCTGTTTTACTCTTTGATCTTCAGGCGAATTTTATTTGTTAAAATATAAATGAAATATCACTACAGCCGGCATATCTTTTTATAGATCAAATCAGACAGGATGAGGTATGTTTCTCTGGGACTGGGGTCCTCCACCTTGGGAAAAGCAGAAAACTTGGAGCAGCTAAGGCTCATAGCAGGTCTCTTGCCTGAGGAACAGCCTCTTTATCAGCACTTGGTAACATAGGGATGGTCCCGTTCCACTACCATGAAGGGCTGAAGCAGCTGAGCCCCCGAGCTTTGTGTGTTGAGGACACAAGGGGGTTGGATTTTGTAGCGGTTGTTTTCAGTGCAGGGCTCCTAGGCCAGCCTCATCAGTGGGGCAGGAGAATGTGAGAACCGCAGATTCTCACTATGCTCCAGGTACGCTCTCCATCTCTGCAACCTACTCCCCCAAGTCCCTCCAGCCCGTGGATTCTGATGTGTTCTCAAGTTCAAGACCCACCCTCCTGGCTCCCTGTGGAATCAGCTGTTTCCCTAAGTTTATGTCAGGACAGAATCCAAGGCAAGAGCCTTAAATAGGATTTGGAACCTAAGAAATAAGGTTTGATAGTGCTCGCTCACTAATTCCCATTCCTACCCAGGGAAACACACACACACCAGTCAATGAGGAGAGCAGGCAAGATGAAACAGGAAGGGACCGGCTCCCCTGGAACCCTGAGAGACGTTTCTGGTGGTGATCCACAGGACTCTGCTCTCTGTCAGGCCTGTGACATCTTGATCGTTAATAAACTTTCTAGTTTAAAATTGTACAGATTTGACTCATTAGCACAATGAGCTACAAACGTGTGATTGATGGATCTAAGACGATATTGACAGAATCAGAGCAGTGGTTTGAAGCTAACGGTGTGTCATTCATGGGGTCAGATCCTGTAGCCAGGGGCTAGGCCACCAAGGGATCCTCATACATACTAATTAGGGTCTGTAAAAGACAATGTGCTAAACGTGGATCTAACGATATGGGGAGACCACCTGAAAAACTAATAAAATTCTAGGATATGAGAGGAATATGATAGATTTAGATTTAAAAACTGTCCCTCTTCCTCAAATAGCCAGTTCCTAACCTCAGGATTCTCTGAATTGCCGGGGTTCAGAATGCCCTACCTCCAACCATGGTGCCTTGGACTCTAAGAAAACAGCAGCTTCAGAAAGTTCAGTCTCTGACCCTAGCCCGCCTTCCTATAAGCGTGCTGCTCACCAGGGCTGTCTGAGTAAGCTTCCCTTAAATTAGGTCTTAAGAGCTCCTGGGTGCCCAGCCTGGGGCCGCCATGCCAGCCGTGTGTCCGTTCTGTTTCTAGTTTTGTGAGGAATGTCCGTACTGGTTTCCACAGGGGCTAACTCAGAACACACAACCCAACAGCGGTGTATAAGGACGGGGTCCTTTACCCCCAAATACTCAACACCACTCTTGTTCATTCTTGTGATGATTTTGTTCTGACTGAGGACTCAGGAATCTATTTCTGAAGGCTCTCATGTTATGCAGAGGTCACTTAATTTGTCTTTTGTCAATCTGTCCTTGCTGTGATGATGTCATCCAGGGCCCCTCCTGTGGACAAGGGGCAGACATAAGCTTTAAGACTCCGGTGATGGACAGTTATTCTCAAATATGCCAGTGGATCCTAAACACTGCCTCATCCATTCTCACAAGCAGGAAGTGGATGAGGTTTTGGTTGTTCACAGTCACAGACCTGAAGACAGAGATTTGAAGGTGTTGGCATAAGCCAGAGAATGCAGCTGTCACCAGAAACAGGAAGAGGCAGGAACAGTTTGTCCCTTGGAGTCTCTGGAGGCAGCACAGGCCTGGGGACACCTTGATTTTGTCTCTCATCACCACAGCAAACATGACATAATCAGCCTAGAGGGAAATAGAATTTCTTGGCTTCCAGAGTGGTGGGTCACAGTCCTTGACAGGCTGGTGGGCCTGCCATGAAGAAACATGTCATAGCAGGGGTGGTAGAGCAAGCTGCTCACATGGCAACCAACAAAGCCAAGAAAATAAAGGATAGATTCATACTCTCCCCTTTCAGGGTACACTCCCGGTAGCCTAAAACTCCCCCCTTAGACCTCTCTTTTTAAAGGACCCAACACCTCATGACAACACCAAATTGAAATCAAGCATTCAGCACACAGGCCTTTAAGAGACACTCCATACTCAAACCCTTAGAACCCAATAATACCCAAAACTATAGAAACCAATAATACCTATTCTTGGATTTGGGTCTCCCCAATTTTTGAGAGAATGAATTTCTACTGTTTTAAGATAGCAAGTACAAGGCAAATTATTACATCAGTCCCAGGAAAGGGGGGGAAGAGGAGAACTCTGGTTCCATTCCTCCTCAAGATGTATTTGGCTCTGAGAGCCACACTTTCAGAAAATGTATTCTGGGGTGACCAAAAGAGGCTTTGGGGGTTTAAAAAATCCCAAGAAGGCAGACTCATGTCAAACACTCTCTGGACAAACCAGAGGAGGAAGTGAGCTCACTGCGCAAGCCGAGGAGCAGCTGTTCATGAATGAAGGTGCTGTGAGGGTCACCCTGCCCCTGCGACTCCATGTGGGTCACCGTCCCTCTGAACCCAGACACCAGAGCAGTCATGGCTCCCCGTCAGCTCTCTGCTCTCCCTGTGGCAGAGGCAGGCAGAAAGAACAAAGATCCAAAGTGGCTAGGAGAGTCTGGCTCCCAGTGATTAAACCCAGGCACAGATGTGGCTTTAGAGACTGCAAAAGAAGGAAAGCATTTTTTATAAAAGGTTTGGGGGTGATGTAAGCAGTCTGTGGCAGCAGCTTGAATTCAGAGAGCACAGTATTTATTGGGTCCCTCCTAAGAGCACTGGCCCAGGAGCCCTGGGCAAAAGAAATACCAACTAGAGAGCTGTCCCTGGGAGGGAACAGGGCAAGCCTGAGATAATTAAAGAAAAAGTTCTGATAATGGCCTGGACATTTTTTTTCAAAGTAGATAAAAATGCAGAAAGGAAGAGATCCAAGAGACTTAGATGTATCCGAGTCATTGGCTTTGTGTTTGAGGAAAGGGGCACGGAAAGGTAGCCGGGGTCAGCTAAGAGGAGATCAGCCAACCCTGAAGAGGCTGACAACAGGCAGGTCAGTATTGTGTTGAGTTAAGGGAGCAAAGCCAGGGGGCAGGTGGAACCCTGACTCCGGTGGCCTCCCCAGACCCACCACAAAGGGGACAGGGGACAGATTCCCAGTGGTCACATGTAATGCGGATGTGTCCGTCTCCAGAGAGGATCTTGGTGGCCCTGAGGTGGGAATTGTATGTGACATGAAGCCTCCCAGGTGTAGCATAGGTGCTCAGAGTTGATGGTCTTGAGTTTATGTTGGAAAAAGCAGAATCCACAGAAGGATGAGGCCGTGTGGTCTGCAGGCTGAGGAAGACACACATGCAGTGTCAAAATTAACCAGAGATGGCGTCTAAACCAGCAATAACCCAGCAAATCAGTTAGAGTCTTAACTGAGCAGAACCCAGCATGCACAAGCCTGGGGTTCCATCCCCTGCACCCCGCAAACAAAACCAGACAGTCGCAGCATCCTTCTTCTCAATGGAGCAAAAAAACTGGAAAGCGGTTAGCTCACAGGAAGGGAAAAGGAGAGAGACAGCCACAGTCACCAGGATTTGCACAAATACAATTAAGTGGCATTGGTATTGTGTGTGCCTGTCCAGTAGGCCAATAGGAGGGAGCTGGATATTGCCAAGTGGTGTCTGGCGTGTGGGACTACTGGAATCTGCTGGTGCTGCTTCGTAGGTTAGCATAGCAATTTTGAAGAATAAGGCCTTGTCAACTTAAATGTCCCTGACTTCCAGGACCCACTAATGTCATCCCTAGGCATGCATTTCTAAACAGTTCTCTTGGCAGGTCCCAAGGCACCGTGCATGAAGAGGCTTGCTACGGATCTGTTTGTGGCATATTTTTATCTGTGTCCGGTTGCAGAGGCTGGGTGGGCACAATCAGGGACAGCCCCACCAGGAGTCAGAAGGCACAGCCACCACATGCGCATGGCAACCTGAATGCGGCTCTTAAAATGAGATACTGAATCAAGACTGACCACAGTCATGGGAGAAGGGTTTCCGCCTGCCTGAGACTCTGGCTTTTAACCCCCAGAACAGCCTAGACTGAGAGAAAAAGCAAAGGGAAGAAAAGAAGCAGAAAGGTGAGGAGGGGAACAGAGGGAAAGAAATAAAGGAAGAAAGAGGGAAAGAGAAGGAAAGGAGAGAGGGAAAGAGAGAGAGTGCACATGCAAGCGGATCCGTGGAACTTTTGTGTTCAGGTAATCGCAGGTCCATTTAACACCGTGTTTTTTGACAGAGCATGGCTGATAATAACATACACTGAATGTACTTGGATGGTTGTCTATGAGAAGGGAGAACTAAAGGTAATTGAAGTAAAAAAAAACAACCACCAAACCTAAACCTAAGGCATGCAAGAATAAATGACTGAAGGAGAGAGCTGGGGCCATGCAGGAGTCAATGATAAAGAGTGCCATGAACTGGAACGAATGATCAACTCAGCCCTCTGCTTCCGAGAGCAAAATAAACAAGAGTCTTAAGCTCTCCATCAATTACCAAGGCAACCAAAGACCTGAATATTAAGTGGATGCCTCACGAAAAGCAAATGGTTTCACTAGGAGCCTCCGATGGGTTATAAAGTTAAAATGGTATGGAGTCAGTAGATCAGGGTTTACATTAGGCATGGCGTTACATTTTTTTCCCCAAGCAAAGTATTGGAATGGTTTCTAAGAAATAAGAAAAGATATGTGACCAAAGGAAAGGCCGCGGGCTGTCTCCCCAGGTACGCAGTACATGCGGCGCCATTGGCCTCGTTGATTTCATCTGTCTGTAGCTGGGCCTCGAGGAGCTTTCACGTTTGTCTTCCTGGAGGACCTTCCGAAACTGCTAGCCTCTCTATGTTGGCCCAACCTAGTTGTCCACTTGACATACCTGGAAAGAGAGAATCTCAAATGCCTCCCTCAGACTGGTCTGTGGCACACTGTGTTGATGGTTGGTTTGTGCAGAAGGGCCAGGCCCACTGTGGGCGGTGCCACCCATAGATAGGTGGTCCTGGGTTATAAAAGAAATCAGGCTGAGCAAGCCATGAGGAACAAGCCAGTAAGCAGGATGCCTCAGTCACCTCTGCTTCGGTTTCTGTCTCCAGATTCCTGCCCTGGTCTCCCAGTGTTGCCACACTGGAGACTCAGCACCACAGGCTTCTCTGAATCTTATTCAAGCCACAGAGAACAGTCACAGTAGATCTGGCTCTCTTGGTCATTAGCTATGTTACCACAGGGATTTCACTAAAGGGGTCTGGGCGTGAGCTCCCTTCTCCATAAAACTGGAATGATTTAGGCAGATGGTCTTTTGCTCTGTGACTTAGGAACTCTGAATAAAATGTTGTTATGTATTTATGATTCTTGTGATCAGTCAGTTCAGTTCAAGGGATTCGCTCTTCTCCTGAATACCACCTCTACCCCCTCCAACCCTGTTTTCTTTCACAGGTATTTCTCACAGACTGGACGGCTCCATCCACAACCTCAACACATGTGTCAACAGCAGAAGGCAGGCATCGAAACAAAATTCCCCTGGACTATTGAACTTCATCAATTTCTCCTTTTTAGAAAAAGGATGGATCTGAGCCATGGGTTGCCTCTACCGGTCCTGCCTCCTTGGCACTCCAGACTGTTTCTACTCTGGTCTCTGTTGCTGTGGTAAACACCACGACCAAAGCAACTGAGGGAGGAGAGGGTGGATTTTAGTTTACACATTATAATCCATCATGCAGAGAAGCCTCCAGGTTGCTTCAGTCTCTGCCTTGCCTTCCCTCCATGGTGGGTCGTAAGTAAAACGAACCTCTAGCACTTTAAGCAAAGGCCCCACCCCCAGCACTGGCCCCTGGTGCCCACGATGATGTCCTGCTCCTTGTATCACTCCACATCCAATCTACCTCTAGGTCTCACATGTGCCATCATCACTCTGAAGAGGCCACTCACCCACGCCCAAGGACCACATCCTCACTGGGTCACCTCGCTCAATTATAGGCCAAACACCAGACAGGGACCTCTGCTGTTGCCATGGCTCTTTGTGGTCACAGTGCCAGTGGGATGGGAGACTGAGTGTTTGGGCATCTATAGCTTCTTTTGGACATGGAATAGAGCCTGTGTGCCTAGCATGGCATGAACCCGTGGCTAGTGCTTGAGGAACAAACATGTCGCCAGGGTGTGAGATGCTATGCGCTCCTCAACAAGACACAGTTGATAGCCACTTAGAGGAGGACCCAGAAGCAAAGGTTGGAAATCAGCTGTGGTGGACAGAGGTCAGTCCATGAGTGTATGAACACAGCTTGGGCAGGGCTCTGTGAACCAAGGCCAAGCCTGGTCTTCGTAGTGAGCTCTAGGATCCAGGCCAGTCAGAACTACATAATATGACCCCGTTTCCAAAATGAAAACCAAAGAAAATCCAGCCAATACACACTGAGTGTGTAGTCCAAGCCCGGCGCTCTTCTAAGTCCCTTGAATGTGCTTTCCAATCCCTAAAAGAACTCTAGAACATCGAGGGGAGCGGTCTATCATCAGTTCATTCGTTTGTGGAAGGTGGGGGTAGCAACGGTGTCTCACTATATAGCCCAAGTTGGCCTTTGTTTAAGACCCTCCTGCTCCCGCCCACAACCCTCCAAGGGCTGGCATTTCAGGTGTGCATCAACACCTGCCTGAGACTTCCACCGTCCCTACTTCGCTGATAGAAGAAGAAATCGAGTCAGAAGGCAGTCAAGGGACTCTTCCAAGGTCCCACATCTAGTCATCCTCAATCTGCACAACCCTGCCCCCTTGCTTTACCTACTCAATATGATGGCATTGACCCCTTCTCCCTCCTCCAATGGGGCAGTGGCAGCAGGGTTTGGCATGGAGGAGGCATTCCCCAAATATCAGCTCTCAGCCACTTCCCGGGAGAAATGGGTTGTTGTTGTTGTTGTTGTTGTTTGCTTGCTGTAAATTAATGCTGGTAGCCAGCTGCTTTGGGAGTGATTTTGCCCTTAGCTCTGGGTCTCTGTGTGTGTGTGTGCCTGTGTGTTCTGTGGGACTGCTAACAGTTCTCCATTGCCAACTGCTTGTCCCACCCCAGGTATTCATGAGAGCAATGAAGTGTCCTACTTACGAACACAGCTTGGGCAGAAAGCTGTGCTGTATAAAAGATGCTTGCTGAGCGTGGAGCGTTCTCAGAGGCTTGGTAGTGATGAGTTGTAGCAAAGCAAGGCCATGAGCAGGACAATAAAAACATATCCAGGAAACATCTTGCCCCAGAGTCTGTGGGCTGTGTTCAAGAATTATAAGGAGCTGATCCACAAGACCCTCTAGCTGTAGATTTTAAAAGAAATATTGGGAGAGTGGAGACCATGAATCATGTGCAAATTACTTAGCCGAGAGGTTTTTATTGGCCATTCCAAAAAATTATGACCCAACGTTTTTCATTTTCTTGTATGCAAAAGGGCCTGATTTAAAAAGAACACATTTGCTGTTGTTTGTTTGTTTCTGATTTTCCCCCAAGGTCTTTCCACTTGATCAGAGGGGCCGGAAGGCACTGCAAAAACCATGCAATCTGACCCTAACCCATTAGAGAAGAGAGCAGGCCTGCAGCTGACAAGCCTGTACCAGGGCAGACAGAGTGTCTAACAGGTTTTAAAGACCAAATCAGTCCAACTCCCCCACATTCTTTTATAACACATTCATCCTTGATGCCTAAAGTCACCATGCTGGGATGCTTGCTAGCCCTCTGAAGCTGTAATGCTTGCTAGTCCTCCAGGCTGGGATGCCCACTAGCCTTGCAGGCTGGGATGCCCACTAACCTTCAGGCTGGAATGCCTACTAGACCTGCAGGCTGGGATGCTCACTAGCCCTGCTTGGCTGGGATGCTTGTTAGCCCTGCAGGCTGGGATGCTCACTAGCCCTCTGAGCCTGGGATACTCACTAGCCCTGCAGGCTGGGATGCCCACTAGCCCTGCAGGCTGGGATGCCCACTAGCCTTGCAGGCTGGAATGCTCACTAGCCCTCTGAGCCTGGGATACTCACTAGCCCTGCAGGCTGGGATTCCCACTAGCCCTACAGGTTGGGATGCTCATTAGCTCTCTGAGCCTGGGATACTCACTAGCCCTGCAGGCTGGGATGCCCACTAGCCTTGCAGGCTGGGATGCTGGCTATCCCTGCAGGCTGGGATGCTCACTAGCCCTGTAGGCTGGGATGCTCACTAGCCCTGCAGGCTGGGATGCTTGTTATCCCTCTGAGCCTAGGATACTCACTAGCCCTGCAGGCTGGGATGCTCGCTAGCCCTGCAGGCTGAGATGCTCATGCTCGCTAGCCCTGCAGGCTGAGATATTCACTAGCACTCTGAGGACTACATCTCTCTAAGGAGTATGGAGTATTAATAGAAGTGATCATCACACAGAATTTGAGCATATATGGCTGTCAACATCTCACATACAAGAGAATTCCAGAACCCAGTTCTGTGTGCATCCACTCCTGTCTCTGGCCCAAATGCTGGGCCAGTAAGAAACAGGAGAGCACACCCTGCTGAACTCCATGATTTAGAGGCCTAGACATTTTTCTGCGCCCATGACCCTTAAAGGCACCACCATTTTACTCAGCAGCATCCCCAAGGGTGACATTTCTCTTCACCTGACAGAGCATGCAGCCAGAGGCAGGACCCTCTGGCTTTCAGGCCTTCACTGTCCCCAGCGATGGGTCCATCCCAGTTCATGGAACTGAGCTGCAGAAGGTTGCTCTGTAGCCACCCTCCTCCAAGCAAGTCACGTGACACTAGGAACCACAACCAGGCAGCCCTAGAGAAACTGTACTGCATTAGGGCCACCTCCACAGTACGGGTGATCGGAGTCTGGAGCCCAAAGTGAGGCCCGTGCATCCAAAGCCCCAGACCTCATGTTCAGCCGCGTGTGCACGGTGTCCCTCTGTGGCCTGCTTTCGACCCTCCAGCGTTGTCCTGCAGAGCCAGAACACTGTCCCATCTGCCTCCCTCATCTCACCTCCCGTCTGATCCTCAAGGGCTCCCTTCTCTCCTTTCCATCCCCCACTGTCCCTCAACTGCCTCCTGCCCCGCCCACAAGGCACTGACTGACCTGCACTCAAGGACCAACTCAAATGACCCTCTGCCCCAGAACCTTCCCTGATCCCCGCGGGATGTTACACATCCAGTGTCTGCCATGCTAAAGCACGTAAGACAGTGCGACTTCCTTAGGCACGACTTCCCACCCGGAACCTGAGGTTCTCCAGCCGATGACGGTGACGTGGACCGCACCTGGTGTCACTCCACTAGGTACTGCCACCCAGACAATGCTTAGGGAAGACCCTACATTTTCTTAGCAGATAAAGATTCTACCCGGGGTCCTGCTTGCTTGTCCATGAAGCCCACATCACTATACAGAGCCTCTAGATCAATGTTCCCCACCCCCATCCGGTCTGTGCTCCCCTCCTGCTCCCCAGCTTCTTCTACCCTTGACCCTGTTCTTTCTCCTCTTCTCTATGTGGATAGTGCATCTTCATGAAGTTGTGTTTTGTTCTTCGGGGTTTTTTTTTTTTTTGATCACTCCTGCCCCTCCCTGACTTCTTACACAAAATTCAGCTTCTTTGAATTATTTAAAGCTTTCAGTTTTGCCTAAAACCTAGAAATGTTTATGATTGTTCTAAAAAGATCACTAAAGGTTGTCCTATATAAAGATAAAAAATTTAATGTTTTTGTTACTTTTATGTGTTTGAGTATTTTGCCTGGGTGGGTGTCTGTGCAACATGTGAGAGCAGGGGCCCCAGAGGTCAGAAAAGGATATCATATCCCATTACTGGAGTTACAGATCATTGTGAGATGCTTTTTGGTTGCTGGGGACTGAGCCTGGGTCTTCTGAGAAAGAAGCCAGTGCTCTTATGTGCTGGGCCATCTCTTCTGCCCCAAGATTAGAACTTTAACCATACATAGTTTGTCATCATGAATCCCTGGAAAGCGCATTGGTGAGGCTGGGCACATCTCCTCTGCTCAGCAGTCTGGGGAGGGGGGTGGAAGAGGCACAGATGTGGGTGTGGAGTGGTGTGGATCCAGCATGTGCCCCAGAAAGGTCCTCTGAGGAAGCAGTCAGTCCCAGGTCAGTCAGGGAGGCTGTCTGTTCCTCTTCTCCTCTTTCCTACCCTTTCCTCCCAGGTAGACCTCCTGAAGTGTTCAAGTAATTAGTAAATGAGTGACAGCCCATCCATGGCATAGAAACTTAGACACCGGGGACGGAACTGTTCCCACTAGGATGCCAGGTAAGCTGGACGCTGGGAGGACTATGGATCAGCTGGTTCTAAATCCACCTGTTCAACAAGCCAGTGGGCTGCAGTATTCAGAAAGCACCCAGTGTCCATACAGACTTTCTCCTTTGTCATTAGTCTTCAAATGATACGATGTAACATTTTCTTACACAGCATGGATTAGAGGATGTGGGAGGACCAGTGTCCTTGGTCTGCCGTGAGAGAAGGGGTCAACACGTCCTTCTCAGACCCTCGGGAGATGCAGTCTCTTTAGCAGATATCCGAGCAGATTCACTAATGTGAAAATGCAGCTACACATTCTGCTTTTGATTGTTTCAAGGGAACAAATCTTGAGTTGTGTGGCGTTTGTCTCTAGACTGACAGCAGAGAGCGTGTGTGTGCAGGAAGGTGTGCAAACTCCTCCCTTGGTGTCTGCAGGGATTGCTTCCAGGACCCCCTAATGAACCCCCAATCCATAGAAGCTCAACTCCTTTACACGACATTGTATGGTGTTTACACAGGTGCTCCATCCCCTACCAACACATAACCTCCCAGAGACTTAAAGCCCCTCTAGGTGACTTATAGCCATTAAGATATGAATGCTAGGTAAATCATTGCACTGTATTAGCAGAAGAAAGCCAAAAGCCCATGTAGGTTCTTCATTCAGTACAGGCCCAGTTGGAAGCAGTGTGTACCTGTGTCCATGGGCACCCATGAGCACAGGGGCAGGGGCCGGAGGAAGACTCCAATGTCAGCTCTACAAATCTACATTACTGCTTTGAGACAGGATCTCTATCTGAATGTAGAACTGGGTTGGCCTCTGCCCTCCAAGGACTGTAAGTACTCGGCTCTGCCTGGCTTTTGACATAGGCTGACAGGGAAACCTTGTTAGCCAATTGTCTTTAAGAGGTGGATCCCAGTTAAGGCATGGCTTTCTGGGACCTAGAGAGAAAAAAAACAGGCACATGACCCAGGTGTGCGCGCTCTCTCTCTCTCTCTCTCTCTCTCTCTGTGATTCCCATGGAGCACAGCTGAGCTTGGACTTCTCGTTCCTGGTCTGTGAGTTTCCCCCTTATAATAAACAAAAATATAATTGTTTTATCCTTTAGCTACCCTGGTTATTTCCTGATTCAAGCTAATTTCTACAGCTGGCACCCGCATTGTGGGGCTAGAGTCTCCAGGAGCTCTGACCAGCCACAGTCAGGCTCCACGCCATTCATTGTGGGTATAGAATTCCTGCACATTGGCCCTGAATAGCTGCTAGCTGAGGTCCTTCGTATTTCCTCATTAAATGCCTCAGAGCTATACAGTCGTGGAGGGCCAAGGTGCCTGATGATTTGGAGCTGCTCTGGGTCCAGTTTTTCTGCGCTGTGGAAACTCAGGTGAGATGTGGGCTTCTCCTGGTTTCCCTGGATGCCTCTGTTCAGCATTACTACCTTGCTATTCTAGTGCTTGTGCAGCCACCAACCAATCAGGGACCTCCATGGAGCACACAGTCTATGATTTACACTAAATAACTGTTTTTAATGGGAGCATATCTTTTATCATTTAACGTTAAATCAGATTCAAACCAGCCATGAGGCTCCAAGTGTGCAGTGACACCTACGGGCAGGTAGCAGTTATTGCACCTATGCCAGCTCAAAATCAACCACAGGTAAGATTTATAATTTAAAATATAATTTATAAATTTATAATTTAAAAGGGAAAAATATGGACAACTTAACAATCCAGGAGTTCACTAGCTTATTTACTTATATTATGTACGATGTCATGCAAGGTTTGTATGATTTCCATCCTACATCTTTCTATTTGATTCTGGGGATCAGCTTTGTCCTTCATATGTTCTCCTTAAAAACATGATTTGATAATAGGGCCAAAAATGAGGCACTTTTAGAAATGACACAGTCTTTACAGACTGATAATAATCTGCTAAAAGGAAAATTCAAATCTCAAAAAGCATACTCAAAAGACTGGATTCAGTTAATCTCAGCAGTCCTAGAAAATGGACCGCAGTTGCTTTGGCAGTGCTACTGTAGGGAAGAGGCAAAAATTTTAGAGCAACAAGGAAAAGCAAAAGGACTTGAGATTTCCCAAGATCAAATTCTGGGCAAAGGACTTTCCTCTGAACCTCAGGATCAAGCTCATTATGATGAACACATGTTGTCCTTATGTAGCACAACAGCTTTAAATGCTTGGGCCAGGATTCAGGAATCAGGAAAAAGAGTTGAATCATATATTAGGGTTAAACAGGGTCAGAGAGAACCTTTTAATGACTTTTTACAAAGATTAACTAAGGCTGTACAAATAGGGGTAACAGACCCAGAAGTTAGACATGTACTAATTGAATCTTTGGCTTTTGAGAATTCCAACTTAGAATGCAAAAAGATCCTTGGGCCTTTCAAGGTCAGATCAGCACCAGTGGATGAATGGATCTTGCATACAATGATGTTGAGACACTTGACTATAATACTGAAGCTTGGGTAGGATAAGCAATTTCCAATGGTATGAGGAGACATCAAAATACCAAATGTTTTAATTGTG